>JAPVRG010297914.1:12051-25646 GCA_029783565.1 Rhagoletis cerasi
TAGTTTTTTAATTTTTTCGAAAATACCGTTATATGGGAGGTGGGCGTGGTTATTGTCCGATTTCGCCCATTTTCAATACCAACCTACCTAAGGGCAACCTACATACCAAATTTCATTAAGATATCTAAATTTTTGCTCAAGTTATCGTGTACACGGACGGACGGACGGACGGACAGACGGACAGACAGACATGGCTTAATCGATTTCTCTTTTCATTCTGAGCATTTTGGTATATATATATGTCTATATCGTTCTCGATTCCTTTAGGCTGTTACAAACAACGGTTATGTGAACAAACTTAATATACCCTTGTGCACAAGTGCGCTCGGGTATAAAAAAAGGATGGTATATCGGAAATCGGCATGCTAAATATATCGCAAAAATATCCGCAACTAATTTTGTCCTTTAGCCTGTTCTGCACGGCACACCGTGTGACTGTGTGAAAATATATGGCATTTATTGAAAATTTCTGATTCCTTCCGAAAAATGTATCAAATTATAAATGTTCAGGGCAACTGCATTATTTGTGAAAGAGTAAGAACTTTAAGTATTGTATATCATAAGATTGATACTGAAACCCAAGTTGCTTAAGGTGTTCTTACACGATATGTATTTGCATGTGTACATGTCACTTTTTACATATGAAAATGCAAACATATCGTGTAAAGACAAATAAGATTTGCTACTTTACAAAGCAGATGCACGTACATACGAAATAGAAATGTTTATATTTTCATCTGACATACATATAGAAACAACTATGTTTGGTTTATTTCTTTTTCAAAGAGCGTAATTTTAAATAGCCAATTAAATGATGTGAATTTGACAGACAGATGCAATGACATATGTATTGAAAAAGTGGCATGTACACATGCAAATACATATCGTGTGCGAACACCTTTAGCTATTAACTGAGAAATAAATATTTACTTACCAATCTGAGAATTTCTGGGTTTTAAAATTGTTTAAAACTATATTGTTTCGTGATTTATTCAACCGGGTCTGCCATCTGTACTAACTAGGCTACTTAAAAAGTACACATGCACTGTTGCACAGTGTATTTAATCAGAAATTCAATTAAAAAAAGTTGAAAACAAGCCTTTAACGGTTTAACTGTCACGTAAGCAAGCGAATTAAGTAGTTTAATGTGTATGTACTTATACAACAGTAATTGGTATGAAACATAAAATTTAGTTTCGCAAGAGAAAGAAAATGTTACACAAATGTATATATGTAAATGCATAACTTTTATTTTTGTAACAGTTTGTATTTTTTCGAATTGTACGTGAGACATTAAAGTCTTATTTTGATTTCCGTTGTGCAATACCTTAAAATGTTTGTAACAAGAGAATTAAAGACATTGTTAAATCTAATTTTCGCTGCAATAAATAAAATGTTTAAATGTACAGGCAGTCAAAGAGCAGTGGCAGTAAATAATTGTCGAAAGTTGAACAAGGGAAAAAGAATTAAGCCAAGCAAAGGTATTTTTTGCCAGTATTTGACTATCTATATACGCATATGTACGTATGTTGTATGCATACATATGTATACACAGGCGTTTGAATGTTTCTGAAAAGTTTTGTAGCTAACCCCATGGTCTGCTGTTAGCTTAAGACTTTATAAAACGGTTTAGTGTGCTTTTGCTTAAATTGATGTCGTGAACTCTTGCCTCTCCCACTGGCCTCACTATTTGACATGAATATTTTAAATAGCAAAGACAGACTTTGACGCTCCAGAATAAGCATAAGAGCAACAGAACATTAATTTATATATGAACTTAGTACGGATGTACATATGTATGTATATACAATAGGGTGGTAAAAAAAAATTATTTTTCCAGCCACCGCCCAGAACTGAAAAATATCGAAAATACGGATTTTTCTTTGAAATCGGCAAACATTTACACGTGCCGCTGGGGCTTTGAAGTTTTCCACATATTTTATATGGAGAAAATACATTTTTTTGTAGAACTGCTATAAGATCGTTAAAAATAAATCATTTTTGATCGAATAAAAATAATCTACAAAAAATAATATTGTGATGCATATTTAACTTTAAATTTTACTAACTACTTTTCCATAGCCGAAAATCTCACTTCTTTTTTATAAAAATTAGTTATTTTACGTTTCGAAAAAAGTTAAAAAAAATTCGAATTCTATTGTTGGAAGATTTCTGAAGGGAAATATTTTTTTAATCAAACAAACAATATTTATTTTTATAGACTTTACATAAATTCTACGAAGAAATGTATTTTCTCCATGTAAAATATATGAAAAACTTCAAAGTCCCGGCAGCACGGTTAAATATTAACCGATTTTAAAATATATAATACGGGTCTCTTTATTTATCATTGTTATAGTTCTAGAGAGTGGTAGCGAGAAAATTTCAAAAAGTTTACTTTCATGTATATTTTGGACCACCTTAATATACATCATACATATATGTAAGTATATACTATACAAGTGTAAGAAGTAGTGCACTGACAGCCACTCCTGGCAGCATTGATGCAAGTCGCTGAAGACTTCAATTTAACTACAACAACATTTCAGCTGAAAGCCAGTAAAACATGTTTGAACCAATTTTTTATTTTAGTTTTAATGCAATGTTACTGAAAATAGAAGAACATCGCGTGAGTGAAGTTAACTACTTATACAAACATACAAACGTTTATATGATGGGAAGCATTTTGCAGCAGGAAAAGTGGCAGGAAATGCCAAAGTAAAACAGAGTGCATGTGAAATGGGTAATGCTCAAACACCAGAAGATGCATGAGAAACCAGGCCTTTATTTTAATAACTGCAATTTTGTGTAGACGCGCTATTGTACAACGCTACTTACAAGCCGTAGCCATAGAGCAAATATAGCCCAGCATAGTGAATGCTCATTTGAGCGTCTGCTTTGTAGTGCCATTCATGCTTTTACTTGGCACTGAACTTGCAAGTTATGTTGCTGTCTGCGTACTTGGTCGCTTGCCCGCTGTATAACGAGCACACAAAACCATCTATGGCACTTTAAGCGTGTCCATATACCGCTAAGCTTGTATGGTCGCTAGCCACCTTCTTGTCATATGCAGGGTGTCCCAGAAGTCGACGTCAAGCCGCAAACGGTTGACAGGCCAGGTCATAATAGTTTATCAGAAAAATATAAAAAAAAATCTATGTCTTGTAATTTTAAAATTATAGGCGCTCAAAAAAAACGAAAAAATCTACACCCTCTGATGGTTTTTTTTCATTCCCGTTACTACAAATTTCTACTTTTTTGTCAATTTTATTTTTATTATGTAAAAAAATGCACTACTTTATATACAAATTTAACCTGGCCTGTCACCCGTTTCCGGCTGGACGTCGACTTCTGGGACACCCTGTATATAAATTTCCTCGCATTTGACTGGTGTTTGGTATGCATAAAAAATCATTAAGTATGCAAAAATTATACTTTTACATCCATAGTATTATACAGAGTGCATACATCAATACATATACAAGAGGCATTCATAGAGCATCAAGTCCCTGCAGCAATTCGGACACACCCTAGACTAGCCCTCAGATAGTCCCTATTGTTACCAGTACTAGTCCCTCATAATTCCCCTGCTAATGGTTTCAACTGCCATTTTTAGCATTGGCGTGTCATTGAAAAAGGACCGGTCCACTTTAGACTGGCCGTAAGTTAGTCCTGGGCTAGTCCAATTTTAAGATTTTTTTTCGTTGGAGTACGATTGCGTTCTGCACTTCACAGATGCTTTTTCATATTTCGGAAACACAAAAAAACCCGGACCCTCTTGAGAGCTAAAAAATATTGGCAAGCATCTCTGCGTACAGAGCTACAGCCACGCATGTAAATGTGTGCTCAAATGTTCACTTTGAATCAAGCGACTGGGGCATTTGCAGGGTGGTGTTCTTAAATTTTTTTTTGTTGAATTGCACGACTACATCTCCCTGTCACTGCCAAACTGAACTTTTCGTCTATCTCTAGACCGGTTCCTTCGGGACTGGTCGGAGGTTAACCATTTCTGATGCAACCAAATGTCCCATTCTAACCGGTCAAATTTTAACCGGTGAAGGGCTAGTCCTTTTCGGAAAATTGGCCGCCCTGTTGCTGCAGGGGTATTACTGTGCTACTAGGTTTCAGAACCACTGCCTGCCTTTTATCAGAAGAGGCTGTCAATTTGTGCCCAATCTTGGCTGAAAATGTCAGCAGTGCAAGCAGCCAATGGATTGGTCGTGTTTGAACTCATTCCACAGTAATTTGGCCAAGCTTAGTCATTCAATGAGCTGTACGAGTTTTACAAGGACATGGACATTGTGCAGCGAATTAAAGTACAGCGGCTCCGCTGGCTTGGTCACATCGTTCGAATGGACACAGACGCTCCAGCACTGAAAGTATTCGACTCGAAACCCGCTGGTGGTAGCAGGGGAAGAGGAAGGCCTCCTCTGCATTGGAAAGACCAGGTGGAGAAGGACTTGGCTTAACTTGGCATTTCCAATTGGCGTCAGTTGGCACAGAAGCGAAGCAACTCGGCCAAAATCGCTTAAGCGGTTACAGTGCCAAACAAGCATAAGAAGAAGAAGTAGTAATTTAAAAAACGTATTATCTGCTTTTAGTTATAAATAGTACCAGAGTATACATATACTTTTTAAAGTTTTTGAAAATAAAATAAAAAATCAAGGTTTAGGCTTCAACTAACGGTCATTTAGAGAGCTTTAATTTATAAATATTTTTTATGTAATATTGTTAATGGAATTTATTATTTAAACTTGAGATGTCCATATGTACTTAACACACATACGGCTTTTCACAGACACATTTGGACACTAAAAAAAATAGTTTTTCTTAGTATTTACAATGTGTTTCATGTTGAATCAACTTCGTTCATTTAAAGAAAAATATAAAAAAAACACGCGTGTAGCACCGTACATTTGATAGAAGTGAAACTTCTTAAAAATTCGGAAAAATTAAGAATAAGTGAGAATCTTAAAAAAATGTATAATACAAAATTTTCATAAATATAATTATTATTATTATTTTGCAGTATTGTATTTTGCTTTTATTTGAGCACAACTAAACAATAAAGAAATTTTTATTGTACCAATCCCACGCAATGTAAACAAACATTGTGTTAGCGCAAGACTATGTTCAAAGAGGCACCTAATTGGCAGTTAAGAACCTTTTCAGCAATTGAACCCTTAATTGTTATCCAATTTACCATACAAAATTTGAAATTATTAATTGCCAATTAATACTTAAGACTTAATTGGCAATCTATTTGTGTCTGACCCTCTATACAACCCTGTGTTCTATGTTTATTTTTGATTTCCTGGTAGGTGTATTGAATAAATAACAAGCAGCGAGGTTTGTGTATTGAATAAATAACCACCAGGGATGGAACATTAATTTTAAATTGAATTTGAAAGTATATTCGGTACAAGCAAACCATTTTAGGTACATTTGGAACGTAGCAAAATAACCTTTCGGGAAATATTTTATTATATTTATTGAAATTTCAGCGCATTTTCTGGTGTGGGTAACTTGTCCAATAGCCTCTCTGTGTAAAGGGGCATATAAGTGATACAAAAGGGTGGTCAAAGTAAGGTAACTGAGATAATTGCGCCAGATAGACAGAGAATAATTCTTTTTAAAACGTCAGATCGAAGAACTTGGGGGAAAGCGATACACCTTTTCTAAAACAGTTTTGTCTCGCACTGCTCGAAAATATTCTGTCTTTTTATACCCGAGCGCACTTGTGTTTGTTCACATAACGGTTGTTTGTAACAGCCTAAAGGAATCGAGATCGATATAGACATATATATACCAAAATGCTCAGAATGAAAAGAGAAATCGATTAAGCCATGTCTGTCTGTCCGTCCGTCCGTGTACACGATAACTCGAGCACAAATTGAAATATCTTAATGAAATTTGGTATTGAAAATGGGCGAAATCGGACAATAACCACGGCCACTTCCCATATAACGGTTTTTTCGAAAAATGCAAAAACTACGATATTTCAGTAACTACTGAAGCTTATTGGCTCAAATTTGATATTTGCAATGATATATCAACGAGAAATAAGAATATTATATATTTTTGGAAAAGGGGCGTAGCCACGCCCACTTATGTATATCTCGGTAACCGCTTTACCAATTTCTACCAAACTTGACACAAGGGTTGATCTTGGTCCAAGATGGATAACTGTTGAAATTTTTTTAAATCGGACAATAACCACGCCTATCTCCCATATAACGGTAGTTGGCAGAGATACAAAACCTGCGATATTTTAGTAACTACTGAAGCTTATTGACTCAAAATTGGCATTTGTAATGATATATTATCGAGTAATAAGAATATTATCAATTTTTGAAAAAGGGGCGTAGCCACGCCCACTTTTGGATATATATGTATATCTCGGTAACGGCTTTACCAACTTCTACCAAATTTAGCACAAGTATTAATCTTGGTCCAACAGAGAAACAGTTCGAAAATTTTTGAAATCGGACAATAACCACGCCCAATTTTAATATAACGGTAATTTACAGAAATACGAAATCTGTGATATATCGGTAGCTACTGAAGCTAATTAACTCAATATTTATGTTTGCAATAATTCCTTAACAAGAAGTACGATTACAACAAATTTTTGTGAAAATGGGCGTGGCACCGCCCACTTATGACTATGTGTAACCGTTTTATCTGTTTCTCGGTATGATTAATATACTTGACACAAAATAGCAAGCTGTTGAATATGTTTAAAATCGGGCTAAAATTACGCCCACTTTTCATATAAAGGAAAATTTCAGAAATATGAAAACTTCGATATTTCGAAATTTAAAAACGGTAATTTACTCAAATTTTGTATTCACAACAATCTCTTAGCAAGAAGTAAGATATTTATGGACTTTATGAAAATAGGCGTGACAGCGTCCACTTATGAATACTTAAGTTTATATCCGTAACCGTTTTATCAATTTCTACCCAACAAGCTAAATTACTTCTTTAAGTCTCACTAAACATATTATCGATAATGTTTGAAGAAAGGAAAAACCCACCCCTGTTTACCACGTAACGGTAGGTTTCAGCACCGTGAAAAAACGATGTTTCATACGTGCGCCGGGTATTTAATGTTCGGTTTCACCCGAACTTAGACTTCTTTACTTGTTTTCTTTTAAGTTGTTCCGATGGATTTCTATGCGTCACAGTATGGTTGAGAACTCCATTTTAGTGCGACTCAAATCAAATTTCTCACATAAGCAAAACCAATAAGCCACCACTCATATTTACAGTAAAATATGTGAGTCATGATAAAACAAGAAAATTATCCTGAAAAGATGGATACTTTTAACGTATGACGTATGACATTACCAAAGTAAGAAAATTGTTTTTAAAAAATTTCGAAAAAATAAAGTCCTTTGATCAATTTGCATTTTTTGGAGTTTATAATCTCATTGACTTTCAGCTACCCTTATTTGCTTCAATTGGCTTTTCTGTATTACGTTTACAAGCGAAAAGGGGAATAAAAGATTATTTACTTTAAGTTAAATCTCGTTTAAAAGGAAAGATTTTGTTTATTAAAAAAAAAACTTTTTCACTGAAGATTTAAAAAAAAGTGCAAGCGATAGCAAGTTTTGTAAATATAACTTTTTTGTAGTTGCAATATTATTGTATCGTGATAAAGAAAAAACAAACCCTCCTCTGTGCCCCTCTTTATACAACTATCGGTTTGTCATAAGTTAGTTGGCCAAATTATATGCAAATGTACATACATAGATTTTGGATGATTTACATTATTATGATAATATATTTATGTACTTTCGACTGCTCTAACGGCTTAAATTAAAATATCTTGTCCAATAAACGTTGCCAACTTTTTATAATTACCTAAGAAGTGGCCGCTGTGGTGTAGTCGTAAGCAGTGCGCGCTTCCACTCCGCAGGCCTGGGTTCAAGCCCTGGTCAGAGCAACGTCGAAAAAATAAATTAGAAAAAAGTTTTTTTTCTGAACAGCGGTCACCCCTCGGCAGGCAATGGCAAACCTCCGAGGGTACTTCTGCCATGAAAAAGCTTCTCACAAAAATACAGTCGCCGTTCGGAGTCGGCGTTAAACTGTAGGTCCCTCCCCTTTGTGTGACAACATCAAGGCGCACGCCACAAATCGGAGGAGAAGCTCGGCCAAACACTAACATATGTGTAAGCGCCAATCTATTATTATTATTATTAAGAAGTACATAAGTTACTTGTTACAATATGGATATCTAATGAACGATGTTTACTAAACATAAAAATGTATTGCTCGTATTATTTTTAATCAAAATAGACCTAGTTGGACTCGTTTGTCAAACGGACAGTTACAAATTTAAAGGGACAATTAAATTTTATCGAAAAAATAGCAATACAATTTTAACGGTTATATTTTGATTTTTATGATAAAGATCATAACCGTTACGGTCCCTGATAAAAATATGTTCGCCATGGCGAACACATGGCTAAAATGGGTCCACAGTATAAAATCCAATGTGGAAGTTGCAATCTAGAGGGCAGTAAAGATTCGAGTCTTTCGAATTTCCAGCTCCGGAGATAGCAGATACTGTACAGTGGAATGTCAGTCCCAGCGCAATAATTTTTGCCTTAAATGGAATCAATTAGAGCGAAGCTCATCACCAATCAAAGAGTAAAAAACAAAACACTTTTTCTGAATATTTGTATAACATTTATTGATGACTTCCGTTATTCAGGATTTTCTTATAGACACTACATTTGTACGTTTAAAATATGTATCCATATAAATTTCAAATCATAAATAAATAAATGTCTCTTAAACATAAATTGTTCGCATTCGTTTCATATTTCTTATCGGTATAGTAACTTATACTTAGCCAACTTGTTTAGTAAAGTTTTTGTAACGTTTCTCTTATTAATATTATCGTCCTTGCCATAAATAAATAGATACCATCTTAGCTCACGGTATTAGTATTATTAATGGTATCAATGCCAATTCAATACCGTTTTCTTTTTTTTATATTCGTTTTCGTTTTCGTATTCGTATTCGTTTTCGTATTCGTATTCTTTTTTACATTCGCATTAACTTGCTCATATGTATATGCTATTGTAAATAGCTGTAAAATAGCTTCTTAAAAATAATGAGCAATTTTGAAATTTCTTTAAGCTGCGCTCATAACACTTTTCATGCAGGACCGGGTATATAATTTTGCTTTTATTGCTAAAAAATTCCTTCCCATATATTAGGTTCTCCATGTAAAGCGCTTCTTATTAGGTGGGCCCTTAAGAACACCACCAACATTTTTACTTTGAAGTGAAGCACTGGAGACCAATGTTGAGAGGAGCGCGATAAGAAGTAAAGTAATTCCCAGTGATATCCTCATGTCAATGCTGCAATATTTATGTATGTCGAGTAACTTTTTTTTTTGTATTTATAATACAAATCGTTTGAAGTCTGTAAATCAATACGAAATTTAACCTTTTAATCGAGTTTACAATTTGTGACTGATGCTCAGTACTGCTAACAGTGGCTTTTAAATAAGATTTCGAACGGCAGATATTAAAAGGTATGCATGTGTTTGTAAATGCATATATGTATGTGTGTAGTTGGTTTACCAAATATGGTCTGAATTATGTCTCAACAAGATTTTTTTTATGCGAACAGTTTAAAGTCATGCGGTTGAACTTGTTACTAATTACAACCTTTGACTTGAACAAAAGTTCATTTAAAAATAATAATCTTAGTACTCAGTAAAACCACGCACTGGATTTTCCGCGGAGAAGATGAGTTGGCAAGATTACAATAAAGGCCTCCTAAAGCGTTCGTTTTTTTCTCAAGAGCACACTTTTTTATGTGGGTAACCGAGCAGTTATCGGGGGCAGGAACAGTAAAGTGGTTTCAGGGCTTCGTGTCGAAAACACAAAGCGATGGGTGCACTATGGTCAAAACGCCCGTTTTTGTGGCCAAAGCTAATTTTTTACATGTGTTAATAACACTTTTTTTTTTGATGCCATATTTTAGATAATACTGTAAAACATAGAATGGCTAACTTTGTTTTTGTAAAAAGCCGTTATGTAGTAAACAAACAGCAGTCAAAGTCTACTAATTTTTGTACAATTAAAAATTCGATTGAGTGTGAGTTATAAAGCTTAAGTCTTAATTGCTGTTATTAAGATATTAGAACACATTCTTAAAAAAGTTGGTTTGAAAACTAAAGTCGCGTGAGAGTAGATATTAAAAATGTGTGATAACAAAATATTGCGATTTTGTTTTGGTGATGAAATTTCATTTTCTATGCTGCTTCTAAATTATTCGATTTTTATTAAATTCTAACTTTACATAAATCCAGGAAATTTTTGCAAGGATTGGTTAAGATACAGTTATTGAGGAATAAAAGTACCTTATCTTGTCTTAGTTCATCATATTTTTTGTTGCGATTTTTTGCGTTTTCTGAGAAAACAGCTATTTTCCTAGGTAATTTTGATACTGTGAGTAGTGAGTTTGAAGGAGAGAACTGAATAAGGAGAGGAAACTAAAGGCCGTTTAAAATTTTGTTGATACCAGGGTTGCTCTCAGTGACCCCTTTAAGAAATCATATGCCAATCACTAGAAAACTCATATTTTTTAAAATCATCTACTTATTCACAGGGACCGAAAATAATGATTATTTGAAAATTTTTAATGAAAAAAATCAAAAGCTTCCAAATATTGTAGAACAGTTTCGAGTATATGTATGTGCATGTTTTTTCATGTCCTGTAGGAATATGATACGATTTAAAAATTTCTGAGCGATGTATAAGAATTATGTCTAATAATTACATTTTTAATTTTTATCAATCGCTCAGAATATGTAATCTGGTATCGAGTTATATTTTTTTGATCAAAAATAAAACTCATTTTTCGAATGTTTTTTTTTTTCTCTCTGAAATAATGATTATTTTGTAAGTTTTATTTTTTGATCAGTAAAGGTCATTATTTTTGAGTTTTATTTTTTTCATCAAAAGTAATGATTATTTTTTGAGTTTTACTTTTTTGATCGAAAATAAAAATCATTTCTTGAGCGTTATTTCATCTCTTAGAAATGAAAACTATGCACTCGGCAACACAAAAATTACAATAAATGTATATGCTAATATATGTACATATGTATGTATTAAGAAAAAATACGGTTGATAAATTTGTTGACGAGTGCATAGCAAAAAATACCTACCACTAAACACTTCTAAGGATTCAGTTTCATTACTGCTCAAACATTTTCTATCGAATTCGTATCTGAGGACTGTGAGGGAAAATCCAATGAGGTTGTGCTATTTTCCTTTTTTGAACTGCTACACAATCTGCTTCGATTTTTTGAGCCTTTGTCCTATTTAACCCTTCTGCTTTGTGTCATTTTGACCCAATAATAAAAATTAATAAGTTTTGAAGTAGAAACCCATTATTTTAGTTTTAATTCAGTAATTGTTTTATTAAGCGTTGCTGTCTTTTATACGATATTGTTCAAAGAAAGTTTTGCAAACTCATCACCTGGTTTGAAAGTTCCGCTAGGTAAATACTATGTTTCCCAGATATATGAGAGTTCCATGTTGAGTTGATTTCTGTCCAAATGACGTCAAATTTAATCAATCGGCTTTGATTTATAAAATTTAGTTTTCAGGAATATTACTTGTCTTGAGGGCTGGCATCTCTTGGCATTGGCAACTCGTTTGGTGTTGAATTCGGCAATTTTCCAAATTAAAATCATAGAATTCATTTCCAAGCCTAGTAAACGCTTAACTTGAGACATTAAAATTCAATTAAAAATCAAATAAAATCTTGGGTCAAAATGACTCAGAAACGCTGTGAAAAAAGTGTTTCGCCTTCTAATAACCAAACAAAATAAAATCAAAAATTTATTTTTAACCAAAAACATAGCCACTGATGGTTGTATTGAATAGATTACGCCATAGCTTGATTAGAATTACTTAAGTGTGCAATAAGAGCATTTTTTCCTGAAAATTTTAGAAGTGTTAAGAACCCAATATTGGTTTCCTAGCGGTCATGAAATCGGCTTCGAAATTCTTCGTAAAGATGATTAGTTCGCCAAACCATTGTATGTTCCATAGGTCGCAGATGCTGCATACTGCTTTCAGTAGACCAGACACACTTCATTCAAAAGGAATATTCCAAAAGGTAGATTTGTCTTTGAAAACCAATTGAATCATTATTGATTGTTTTGCTGCTAGTTAAACGTGGAATTGGAACTCCGTCAGGATATTTTTGGATTCACCTCTGAAATCCCACTTATTACCAAATCCTCCCTATCACTAACAGTTAATTTGTCCGAAGTGTGAATAAGGAAAAAATACAACCGTTAATTTTCTTTATTATTAAATGTGCGTTAAAAAAAATTTAAATCTCCACATGCAAGTCAATTTATTCCATTAATTTGCTACCGAGATATGTAATTCTTCAAAGTCAAAAACATTCACCAACATCTTTGATTCAATATTTGTTTGAGCCACATACAAGTACACGCAGATATTTTAAATATGTATGTAATCAAACCGGTAAGCGCTGCACGCATGCATGCTTTCTGAATGTGAACGCGACGTTGAAAGAATATTTGGCTTTTGCGTGTCAAAATAAAATCAATTTGGGATTTCGATTCGATGCAGCGCAGACATTAAATACGCCCCAGGAGCTTTATGCCACAAAGCGTTGCTATCAGCTAAAGGTGTGTGCATGCATACATACATATGTAGATATGTAAAACATGTTAAAATGAACAGGTACCTCCATATATATGGACATACATATGTATATTGAAGTTGAGCATGCTGATGAAGCTGATGGCAAAGGTAAAGCGCGAAATAATCGTATTTCCTTTTCCGCAGTGATTAACAGTGAGGAGCTGCCAGCGACTCTATTGCGTATGTATGTGTGTGCATGTGTGCATGTGTGCATGTGTGCGTGTGTGTTCATGTGTAACGGAGCGCTTTATAGAGCTTATCTGCATGATTTACGCCGTTGTGCCTTTGCGTTGTGCGCTTAGGCGGAAAGATTAAGTTTGCCAGGTGTTGAGCAACTAATCACATTGAAACTCAACTCAACTCAAGCTCTAAATAGCTTTGTATTGCTTTGCTATGCTTTGCTTTGGAGACATTTATAATGTGCGGGCTGATCTCTTTATAACTCTGAAGTGAGTGTGGTATTCGTAAAGTATATACATATGGGGAAATCCACGAAACCTTCCACTTTTTTGATATTCGTTTCTCTGCAAGTGAAAAAGGAATTGAAAGCATGTACATACCAAGGATATAGACCTTTAGTTAGGCTGCACGGCTATCCTATCTGATTATATGCAAAGGGACGAAAGTTTTTCAGAAAGTTTCTGGAAAACTTTGAAAAATTAAAATCCTCGATATTTACACTTTTTCAGGCGATATTCTGCAATTTTTTATCCCATCATATATATATTTTTGCAAGTTAACAAAGTTGAACCACGTTTTTTACCGAAAAATTTTATGTTCAAAAAATTAGCTCATTTTCCAGTTTCTTTAACCCTCCCAATCGACTTTGTTTACTTTTACTTGCGAAATGTTATCACCGCCAGGACGGCGCAATCCTGA
>JAPVRG010297944.1:8801-18971 GCA_029783565.1 Rhagoletis cerasi
CAATTCATTTGTCTTTATTACAAACCATATTGAAATTCACACAACTTGAATGTCAACACGGCAAACATTTCGCGCATGGAACAATCAGGCTACGGGGTGCTTACATCGTTTGAGCTACTGAGGAGAAAACGAAAACCTGTGACCCTTAACCTAAGACGTCTTAGTTTGAGGTTTACTAGGCTGCAAGCCAATCACGCTTACTTGTCATAATGCTACTACTCCTTCAAGCTCCTCTCATTCGCTGCGCCTAACGCCTCTTCACTTAGCATATTTTCTTAAATCTACTATTTCCTTATTAATAAACAATGGTTCTTTTTAAGCAAATTTGTTGTCTTCTAATTCGTTAAATTCTCCAAAATCTGTTTTCAAAAGCCTTAACTTAAACAATTACGATGCAGTATTCTGTGTTTCTGGCTGGTTTACATAGCTATTGTCTATGTATGCATAAGCATCTAATTATCTGCTACATTAAGCAGTGCCACGCCGCGTGGACTTTAAAAATATAATACATATGTGTAGATAAAAATTTTAACGTAATGTAATACACACCTAGGCCAGGAGCGACAATATTTACGCTCTGACACGTGTAGATTCAATTGCCGCCTGGAGCTCTGGCTTTGGAGCGGCTTAACCTGTTCATCCCGCAAAATAAGGCAACAACACACATGTATACATACGTGGCTTACGCTGATCGCCCTGGAATATCGCCACCAGATGGCTATCGTTTTAGTAGTGGCCCAGAAGGATGTATCTTTATCGTTTTCCACAGATGACAAGTACCTTGCACAAAAATCGCAGCTTTCGCTAGTTGGATGCAGTCTTCGTCACCTGAGCCGCCAAAGAACTGGTGTCGTCTGTTCAGCGAGGACTGGACTTCCGCCTCCGAGAATTGTGGATGCTTTTAGATAGTTATAGGTGCACAAAGTTCACCTGGGAGGAATGAGTGAAACCTTTGTTTTCAGCCTGGACTAGTATCTTTTGATTTTGATCTATTCTTAGCGCTGCCTCAGTCGAAAAGAAATTTTTTCATAGCGGCATCGTCATCTTCGCCGCAATTAACACCCACAATTTTATCGTACCCGCAATAGCGACCTTTTTGTAATGTACATGTAATGTGTTCGCATATTACTGTCGGTGTTTTACGTAAGCTGCACAGACTACAGTGCATGCGCCAAGCGCTTTAGCGACCGTAACAACAAAAACTCTTTCTGAAGATTATTTTAAATTTCAGGGTAACTATTTTATTCACCGAGACTATTTTTCCTTAATTCTACATCTTAAGGCTTTAAAATATCGTTACACATATTTCGCTATATCTTCTCATTCTCGAGATATTTGAATCTGTCCTTTTTTTTCAAAAATAGAACACTGTGCCGCAGCGCACAGCGTGCTTTCTGAACACTCTCAGCGAAGATTTCTACTATGACTCAAATCAGAGATATTGAATAGAACTACAACTTACTTGCTGTTTGAGATATATAATATCTTAACAGAGTTGCAAAGCTGCAATAGAATCATAAACAAATGTAAAAAATCATACCAGGACACCATACTTTTTTTTAATTGATGGTTAAAAATTCTTGTTTGTCTTTTAAATAGTAAGATCGTGTTTCTCGTCTCAAGATCTATAATAGAACATTTTTTTGGAAGAAATCCGTCAGATGTTTCACTTTTTTTGAAGAGCACTGTGTTTTACCTATTTTTTCAAAGTCAAATGGTAAGTGTGGCGCAATGGCAATATTATTTCTTGAAAGGAAATTTCATAAGCGAAGCCGAAGCTACAGATGTTCACATTGAACGAGGTGGACCGCAGCTTTTCGAATGGAATCGGCTATAAAAATACCGCAAAAATTCATCTCAGTGCAAGGCTGTCAGGTGTAATGCATGAGAAAACGACCCTCTTAATCCGAAAAACGTCATTTACTCCCAGAAGTTGTAATTTTTCGAATCATCATAATTTTAGTATACGTATAAATCAGGGACTGGGAACACGTTCGGAGTTTGGTTCGGTTCTGCACGAGAACAAAATGTAATGTCAAGAACGTTCCCGCAAAAGAACCAAACGGGAACAAAACTATTGAGTACAATTTGAACGGGAACAAACTGGCAAGAAAACGATCGGGAACGTTTTTGTAGGTATAAAATGAGAACAAAACTCTCGGGAACGTTCTCAAAAAGAAAAAAAAACTTTGTCACTTAAAAAATGCAAAACACAAAACCCACAGAAAATGTATGTACATATGTATTACATCAAAATGCGAGGTGATCGTCAGAAATTCCTTCAAATAAGAAAAAAATACGATTGCTTTCATAAGTTTTTATTCAAAACAATATATATGTATATGTTCCATCTACATAGTTTCCGGCATTACATTAATACCAGGAGAAAAAACCTAATGAATTTCTGGTCACTTTATTTATGCAGACGTCCAGTGAGATAGCGTAATTTGTTCTTGCAATTTGTTTGGCAAGTTTTTTCAAACTGTTTATGAGAAATTCATGCCCACTTCCCAGCCAGCATTCATGGCCACTAAATAGCCGACAAATAGCAAGGAACGGATCGGCTCTGAATATCTCAGTGGCAGCAGAGGTTTTTGTACTTCTGTGCTATATCGTGGGCCGTTTCTCTCGGCGCTGTCAAAATGTGACTAACCGTATGTGGAAATATCCACAATATTGTCTAGTCTCTAGGAGTCTGTGGCCCATCTACTGTGCACTGCATTTCTAACAAACTGAACGGAAAGGATAAGTCTGGAACACAAGGTGCAGAAGAAAAGGCAAAGCATCTCCTGTGCAACTATCCAGCGCTGGAATAAAGTTGCCAGGCTAACCTTTCATCTTGCGGCTTAACATAAATGCCATGTGAGTGATATTATCCCACAGAAACTTCTTAAACTCCACGGGCTGTATTAAAGAGAAAAAACCATTATCTATTGTTTTATTGTTGTTTTGAAAATTATTCTTAGATACTTTTAAAACGATATAAGCACTTACATATTTATTTACCTTACTTTACAATATGGCTCTACAAGTTTTAAGTTAAACCTTCTCTAAAGTGTTGGTCAACTGGTTATACAAAGTACTGCCTTAAGCATTATGTTCTAGTATTTATTTCTACATTCCTTCTCCTCACCTCCTCACCCAGTCATTCAAATCAAGCTGATGAAGTTGTTTTTCACACTATCCATCAGTTTGCTCATTCTTCAACCGATGTTGCATACTTTTCACCAGGCGTTGCCAAGGAAAAGTAAGAAATTAAGAACAAAGTGGTCACTTAGTTCTTGCACAGCCTCTTAACATTTTCTACAAATTCACTTCATCTCTCAGTTCGTACTTTTCCTTTTGCAACTATGTACTTGTGTTTTGATTGAACTTCCTTCTTTTTTTTTCTTTTTTTGCTTCTACTTTTCGACTTTGGAAGTGTGTCGGGTTTCGTGGCTGTTAAGTGTCTGTCTGCGCTGATGAGGAAAATAAATTATTTTTATAGCATTCCTTTGCGTCTTTGCTTTGCCTGCCAAATGGTTACCAGTTCTCTTGATTTTGTTTTTTGTTTTTTTTTTTGCCTGCAATTCATGATTAATTGCAAAGAAATTATGAATTAATGATGCTCGTTTTAAGTTGGGCGGAGCGATAGGGCGTATACGCGATTTGCTGCTGCTACCGACACTGCTTGTGTAAACCGTTTATGCTTCATTTGTCGCGAACAAAAGGCTACTAAGGCTGTTATTTTTATCTAAATTAAACTCGTTTATTTTGAATAAATGCCAGCGAGTAGTTAGGGAGAAGTGAATGGATTAAGCCATAGCAATGAGAGGGGCGAAAAGGATTAGAAATAAAGAAAGCAAAGGTGCTTTTGAGCTCAGTATCTATGTAGGCAAGTTGACAAAAATTTGTTGTACAGAAATAGCTCGGTTTTTGCTCAACTGAAGCATGTTTATGTAACTCTGTTTAGATTAACGAGTCCCGCCCAATCATTGTTTGTACACGGAGAAACACCTTGCACCAGAGTGGACCAGAATGCCAGAGAAGGCTCTATCCGACTTCCACTTTGCTAAGGTGTTCTGGCTTAAGTTCACACAGGAAGTTGAACCGCCGTTTTGTGGCCTCTTGCTAAAATGTATCGGTGCTGACAAGCAGCTGATGAGCCTCCCCTACAACTACAACTAATTTGTTAAACTCAACTTTTTTGACTTTCGTCAACTTTTTGCCCGTCTAACGATCATCACCAGTTAAACTGGAATTCAAGCCTGCCAAATTATGGTTCGGTAATCTTACTGGAAGAGCAGATAGTTAATTCCACATTTTGGTCTATTAAAAATTTCATTCTACGGTAGTGGCTCATCTGCTCGCGAGTTATTTAAGCAAGCATTTTGATTTGAATTCTTCAATAGATAAGGCCAAACATCATTGGATTAAAAAATAAACTCTAAAGCCATTAGTCTCAAAAAATGCATGTTTATCATTATCTTCTGCGCTCAAGGTTGAGATTGAGCTGTGGGTTTGCGCTTGCACTTCTAAATTCTATCCTGGCTAAGGTGGATTAGTAAAGCTGAACGCTATACAGGGAATAACCCCACGTGGGCTTTCTTTGTGCAGGTGAGTTTTGAAACGTTCTGGTCTGCAGCTTTTTGAGCTCCCCTGAACGGGGCTCTCAATCTTAATCTCGAAGTGAAGCTACGAGAAATTAATCCTTTTCATGGAACTTAAAAATTACTTATAGCCAGATTTCTGCTCTGCGAACAGTGTTGCCGCACAAAATTTTGCAAAATCGTTCAAAAAATTAAGCAAACCTCGTAAAAATTAAGCAAATTATTTAACGGAAATTGGTAATGCGAACAACGTTGCTATTTTTTTAATTTTTTACAAAAATTGATAATTTTTTTCTTTCTTTATAAAATTTAGTAATTTATTTTTCAGTTTTATAACCTTTTCGATTCGGTGTTACATGCTCCTTTAGTAGTGTAGATCCCCTTCTCACATAGGTCAATACGGAACCATTCTGATTCCACTTTCGGAAGTGGCCCGTAAGGGAAGGACATTTCTTTTCTGTTTAAACTTATGTAAGAGCAACGAAATGTGTAGCCTGTTATAGAAAGACCAGCTCATCTCGGAAATTTCTCAGGGCGAGAAGTTGTTCCAGCGTTCATTGACTACTATAATGGTGTGATCTCTAGCAAACTGTTTAAAAGTGGCTGTTGCTATAACTACCTTATCCTTTTTCAGAAGGTCGTAAGTGGTCGTACCTGTTCTTGACAATTTGCAAGCTTAAATATAAGTAGCGAGATATTCTTCAACTATCTACGGAATCTGGACGACAGTCTTCCTAAAATAAAATTGATCCAAATGGTAATTCTTTGACTACAATAACTTAAGAAGCGTTAAAGTCAGTTACAGTAAAAACGATACATCATTCCGGACGACCACCACCAGCCAAGTGCAATCACAGCAGTAGTTAACTAATAAACAATTGCCAAGGAAAGCTCAACCAAAGAAACCAACTATCTTTGTTAAACAAAACAATGAACGCCAAGCTCTACTAACACACAGAAATTCAATAAGCAACGTTCAACAGAAATCTAGCAACTTATTTACAGACCCCAAGTGCCTGAGCACAATCACAGACTGCCCGCCCACACAATACCGGCATAAATATTTATACAAACATATTTATGCACACATACATACGTAATATATACACATTTATGAATGTACGTAGGTAACCTCATTGTCTCTTACTTTTCAGGCGCCTGCTTTATTATTTTTTTTATTCCTCCTATTTCTGTTGCTGTTGATGGGACTTTTGCTCTCTCTTCACTTAATTTATTATAGGTAATTATTTTCAAATGTTATCTTTTTCAAAGAATCTTTAAGTTACTTCTTCAACGTAGCTGCAAAGCTACCAAAGCCAATTTAGAGGAAGAAAAATTTAGACTAAACCAAGCAATATACATACGTGCTTACTAAAAATTTCTGAAGGCCATTCAATCTACGAAAACCATTTGTTCGCTTACTTTCAAGTAGGGAAACATAGACGTGGGCAAAGGAAACTGTGATAAGATATGTTTTTTGGTAAATTTGAAGACATATTTACATTTAACCTATTATACGATATACAATTAGGCTATCCTGCCACGTACAAGTAAAAAATAAAAATATAATTTTATTCGGAAATATTAGGTCACCGTAAAAGAAAGTAAAACTCAAAATTTACCGACGGAATTGATGATTGCAGATTATAATGAAGAGCGCTCGAGCGTATGAGATGCAGTTCAAACACAGCTTTTCAGGAGTGCTAAAGGAACACTTAAATTTAATTCGAGTTGCTTAATAAGATAATTTCCTTTTAGCAGAAAGTCTAGTTTTGAATGACTGGTAATCTAGAAATATAATCAAATAATTTGTCTAACAAAGCTCTGGAAATTCCTGATTATCATTGTACCTTCCAGGCTCACTCGACGCTCTGTACTTCCTCGCCGTCTCTACAACTGCGACTATACGTACATATGTATGTACATATTCAATAGCCGGAAAGCTTATTCACATTTCGGAGCGGTTAGCATTGTAATGAATGAGGGCTTCCTTCCATTATCAGCATTGGCCCAAATTTGATGTGCCAGTGTATAAGTTAAATATTTAAGTTGACCTTGGTTTGCAAACCTCAATACACAGTCACAGTCGGAACGATGATAACGATATGCCCAATTCTTGCAAGGTGTTTCTGCATATCATATAAACATAGGCCAGTCTTTGCCACCTCAAGAAAGAAGGAGTAAAATAATTTCTGAATCAATATAGCGAAACAATTTAAGTCTACCCATCCGCGAAAGGTTTTCTCAAAAACTCAGCCACTCCAATGTATGTACATATCGTCGATGCTTTTGCAAAACCGCCCAAATCGCCGTAGTGGCAAAAATGAATACGACCAGGTCGTAACCAGAGCTGGGCGATAAGGATCACATGTGTAATCGGTTCCATCTAGGATTACGATTACTTTAATCGCAATTTCAAAAATTATTAAATTGGGATTGCGGTAATCTTTCATCGAATGCATCTTAGATTACGATTACAGTAATGGTAATTTCAAATTTTTTGAAATTGCAATTACTGTAATCGTAATCTAAGTTCGTTCGATGAGTGATTGTAATTTAAACTTTTTAAAAATTACCATTACTGTAATCGTAATCTAACTTCTTTCGATGAAGGTTTACTTTAATTGTAATCTTGTTTTTTAGCTTTTTGGGATTACTGCAATTCTAATCATTAAGTAATCGTAATCCTTATCGCCCAGCTCTGGCCGTAACACAGGAGATAATGTAGTTTTCGATTTACGTGTCCTTAAATACTACCCCAATGTCTCAATCAACTACAAGTTACCTTTCAAAAGCGACTCTATAAAGCTGCCTCAACAGCCTAAACACAAATTGGACAGAAACGCTCCTAATCCTCTTAATAAGTCTCGGCGCTTGCAGGAATTAAAACAAGTAATTTCTCCAGACTACCACTACTATTATGACAATTCACCTTATAAATCTTAATTTTTTAGATTTGTGGTTGTAAAATTAATGAATTTTGTTAATAAAACTGAATAAATAAAATTTGCTTTTTTTTAATTGCAAAACCTATAAGAAAAATAAAGACTACTAAAATAATACCAGCGCTTTGCTTCGGCTTTATTATAGTTTTATTTAAGTAAATTGCATTCTCTAATAACAAAAAAATGTTCAGTCATAATATTAGCCAACGGCTTTAAAGAAAATGTTTTTTCGCTCTCCTTTAAAATTTGAGTACAGTCAGATAGGCGATTTTGCAACTGGTCGATGGGCGGTTTTGCAAACACATCGACGATATGTAGGTATACATATTCAAAAACAGTTAAAACGTCATCGTATTTAAGATGACTTTTGTAATAGCTTACGAACTGTATACCAATCCAGCAAAGACCGTTATAGTTCTTTCTCCGCAGAGAAATGAAATTAAGCTAAGAATCACGGGTGAAATTAGATGTTTAGTAACCAACTTCGATATGGAGCATACCTGTCGACGGAACGCTAAGGAAATATTGATTTTAGGTCTGCATAGGCCTAAGCCGACAAACGATTGTTGTGCCAAAGAAAAAAAATAAAGAGTAAGGAAAGAAAAAGGGGGTCTAGTTCTGTTCTAGGACGTCGCAGCCTAGTAAACGTCCCTAGAAAATTCTTAGATTATTTACGAGGATACAGATAGAGTGTGGTGTGTTGCTGATAACTGGATCATTATACTCTAAATCGAAAAACACCTTGATACTAAATTTATTTCTCTCTTAGACCTTTGGACCAGTTGGATAAAGCCAGCTCCAATATATGGGGCCCATTCTAACAGTAAATAGTTTATGAAGTCCTTTTAAGTGACTCGTGTGGGAGATAGCACAGGAAATTTAATTATAACAACTGGATGAAGTAGGAAGACCAACATTGATAAGCGAAAACCGGTAGATAACAGACAAGCTTAAACATTCATTCCGCAATTATGTACAAGAAGAACCAGGACGCTCTTTCAACTTATCACATTTCGGAGTTTTTCACTTTGACCAGTGTCGGTTGAGAACTCAGGAATAGACAACGTGAAGTCACTATATTCCTGAAAGGGATATTTACAGAAAATTAAACACAGCCATTGGTAAGGGCTCCCGAGTCTGGTATACTAATGGATCCAAACTCAAGTAGGGATACAAATTTTTAAAAGTAAAATTATAATATCGATGTTTCTATGCGTCGGAGAAAGCAGCATCGCTGCTTAATATATCGCTAAGAAAACAGCGATACATCGCATTTCCCGGTATTTATTAAGCCTTATACCATCTCTTTAGTTAGAATAAAAATGTTTATCAGCGTAAAAAGGCTAAGGTTCCAGGCCTAATTTTGTTGAAGTTCTAAGAGCTGGATTTATGATTCGTTGCTTTTTTAATGATTAGAATAGCATTCTAAACTCTGGCCGCCAAATTCGAAATTTCTAAATGTCCATCCAAACTATTTATAACATAAGAATTCGTTATAGTAAAAAGTTTAAGAAAAATAATGAATAAGTTGAATCCAACGCAAGTCTAAGAACCAGCACTTAAGACGATGCTTAAAGCATCGTTGAAAATAACATCGATGTATCGTCAATTTAGCGATAGTAGTAAACATCGAGGGCTAACATCGAATTTTCAAACAACATTGATAATGTTTCACGTACTCTCAAGATATGCGATCCAACATAATCTATATGGTCCACAGCCTTTCTGTGGTCCGTTAAAAGGATACACAGCAGAGTTTCTAAGTTAGTGGGTGGATTCTCATTTTGCCACCCAATAGTGAATGACAAAAATAAAAGAGCAATTTAAGAAATTCTTAAATCCCTATAGTACATGAAAAGTACAAAAAAATATGCGAGGAAAGTGTGGTTAGATTTGAACAAGGACATAACCACGAGTCCAGGGGATTCGGATTCAACAATTAATGAGTCATTACATGAGTACGTATGTATATACATGCGAGTATATTCGTAATCCGATTATCTCTGAGTATCCACTTGTCTGAAATCGTGAACTTAAGATTCTCAAAAAGCAATGCACTTCACTCAGTCACTGATTTATTTGATTGATGTAGCTAATAGTCCACTTGTTTGCCATTTTACTCCCCTATTTCGCATGAATATTTTCCAAAAGGCAAAATGTGTACGCATTTCCTTTTGAAGTAATTGAAGCCCTGCAGGGAAAGCTACCAGTTGTAAACTAGAATGCTACCAGTTTGCGTTTCAGCCCAACTAGTTCACGTTTCATACTTTTTCCATGCTAGCGACTGGTATTTTTAACATGGCGATGTCATAGGAGATGTCAATTGTCCGCTCCTGCATCAGTTCCATACCAGTAGAAATACTAGTAGCATTATACCAGTTAACCGGATAGTCTGCCGATTCATCCCCCGTGAAAGGAATAACTATGTCATTTTGATCGCGCCGCTCCAATAGTCGCAATGGCTGAGTGAGAAAAGCACTACTGCTCGATTCCAGAGATCCGAGGTTCAAATCCTGGCGCAGTAAAAATTTTTTTATCCCTTTCATGAACATGAAATGGTATATTAACTTTGGTCCCAGCCTAAAAAATTGTAAGTACCAGAAGGAGCAGAGATAGACCCATCAATAAGTATGCCG
>JAPVRG010297998.1:3789-17431 GCA_029783565.1 Rhagoletis cerasi
TATATATGGCAACCCTTTAAAAAACTAAAACCACATTGCACATCTACAGATCAAGCCCTTTCATTTGACACCTCATTTTTCAGGATCGAACGAACGATACAGATTTTATGACTTGGTGTTAAATATTTAACGCAACCCTCTGCGGCAGAGAAATTTGGAATTCGATTGTCTAACACGTGGCAACTCTTTTTAAGGAACTAAAGATATGTGTCACACCCAAAGGGCAAGGCCTTTTATTTGACACCTCATTTTTGAAAATCGAAGCAGCGATGCAGATTTTATGCCTTGGTGTTAAATATTTAACGCAACGCTCTGCGGCAGAGAAATTTTGAATTCGATTTTCTAACATGTGGCAACCCCTTTCATGGAACTAAAGCTATGTTGCACATCCGAAGGACAAAACCTTTCATGTGACCCCTCATTTTTAAAAATCGAATGAACGATACAGATTTTATGCCTTGGTCTTAAATATTTAACGCAACTCTCTGCGGCAGAGAAATTTTGAATTCGATTTTCTAACATGTGGCAACTCCTTTTAAGGAACTAAAGCTATGTCGCACACCCGAAGGCCCAGGTCTTTCATGTGACACCTCATTTTTAAAAATCGAACGAACTATACAGATTTTATGACTTGGTGTTAAATATTTAACGCAACCATCTCCGGACTCGAGTAAGAAGTTTCACTTCAAAAAAAACCTCACTCTGTAACTGTCGAAATGTACAAATCTGTACAAATTTACAAATCGTGTGATCCCAGCTTAATATAGCCGAATGACAGAAAATAAAGCGAGGAAGCTATTTTATTACTTTACCTGTTCATTGTGCCATGGGTTCAATTCTGCTTGCAAGTGGAAAAGAGAGGGTGAGAAGAAAAGGGAAGAGTACACATGCGTCTGTACCGTAACATCGTTTCAAGCTTCTTGCTTTGCTTTTGACATTTTCATTGTTTCCCATGTACAGAACGAAAAACTTGAATTCAAGAAAATTGAAGCGTGGTAAAGCAAATAGAAAACACAAAAGAGAATGAACAAGTAATTGAATCATGCAAATCGGATGTATGTAACTACGAATCAGAACAAAGGTAAGAATCGGTTTGCGCTATTGTTGATATGATCGGTGATATTATTTATTAAAAATTTTGGCGATTTTGTGTCACTGTCACCAAAAAAATGTGGGGATTTCGTGGATTTTTGGGATAATGTATTTGGGGATTTTTTTGAAGCTGGGGATTATGTGTTTGGGGATTTTATTTTTGGGGATTTCGTGGCTCTCCCGACAACATCAAGGCGCACGCCATAAATCGGATTATTATAATATTTGCCATTTTATTTATAACACAAAATACATTTGGTTCATATCGGGCCCTAATTGCCAAAAAAAAACAAGCGACATATTTTCTCAAATTTTTTTGACGCAGAAATGCTCCAAGAGCATCTAGATCAGTAATCGGCTTTTCATATCACGCGGACAGCTCAACTGTACGGTTTTCACACGTATATGCTCACACATTACTGCCGAACAAAACCGACTAGCGAATCAGTCTGCCATGAGCTGCTATTGAGGCAGGTTGTGTGCTTGTTTCGTTGTTCGTTTGCTTTAGAGGCAAGCGTGCGCGCGCAACCTCCTCGTTTGAACTGAAGCTATCGACTGAATGGCTGAGTCGTTCGCTCTCGGCAAAAAAACACTACCCCATGCACAAGTGTGATAATGTTAGTGCGCCCATCACTGATCTAGATCAAGGGTCGGCAAAGCTTAATGCTGAAGCACAACACGGGCGAACGGCAAATTTCGCCCAGCAGAGCGATGCCGACGTCCAACTTTCGCACAGCTAATGCGCTTGCTGAAACACAATTAGAGCGGCATGAAAGCAGCTGATTTTTATACTTCATAGTGGAAATAAAAGGTGACCATATTCCAAGAGAAGAAGCTTTTCAACAAAAAGGGAAACTACCAGCAAGAACAAGATTAATATGAGGAACTGCCAAAAATTACTACTACTATTAAATTAACGTTTTACGAAATTAATCTCTGAAAGAAAAGTATAAGGTACTTTACTTTACTTTTAAACAAAATTTACGAGAACTTTTAAAGTATGGAGCCGCTGTAACTTAATTCGCTGCACTAAGTCTATATCGTTGTAATTCTCATACAGCTCATCGTTAAATCGTCTGCGGTACTCGCCATTGCCAACGTAGTCCCGTAAATCTTTCGCAGAATCTTTCTCTCGAAAACTCCAAGAGCCGCTTCATCAGATGTTTTCATTGTCCATGCCTCCGCGCCATACACCAGCACAGGCAAGATGAGTGACTTATAGAGTGTGATTTTTGTACGACGAGAGAGGACTTTACTTCTCAATTGCCTACGATAAGACCTTGTAACCTATGCTTAGAAGGCTGATCCCACGGTAGTTGGCGCGTATGGCGGGGTCGCCTTTCTTGTAGATTGGGCAGATCGCACTTAAATTCCAGTCGTCGGGCATGCGTTCATCTGACCATATTCTGCATAAGAGTTGATGGATGCACCTTATCAGCTCTTCGCCGCCGTACTTGAATAGCTCAGCTGGCAGGCCGTCAGCTCCAGCAGCTTTGTTGTTTTTCAGTGAAGGTGGGTAACTCAGCAAATTTACAGGAGTTGACTCAATGACTCCAACTCGCTTTAAGGAGTCAGCTCATTCAACTAACTCATTTGACTCTTTGTACGTTACACTCGTTCGTATCCTAGTCTCTTTTTGAATATGATGTCTTGACCCGGGCTGCAAACCACTCCAAAAATCGATGCGGTTGGGTTCAGTGGTTCGAACCACTTGGAAAAAACTTTTACCGGTACAAGAACCGGTTCATGAGCATCTCTTAACCGCGGTTCGGTACGGTTCAAATGGTTCAATTTTTTTATAATAAGTGATAATAATATCACAAAAATCTGCCAAATACTAAACCTAAATTAGGGCGGGTTAATTTGTATGGAACAATTTTTTTTTGTCTTCCTCCTTAGCAGATTCATATTCTACATAAAATTCTAAGAAAAAGTCCAAGGTCCAAAAGTTCCCCAAATTTTAAAAGAAGCTATCTTTACTAAAGTATTATGAATTTTATTTTTTTAATATACTTAAACTTGTATTTGGGAATTTCTGTACAAAGCAAATATATAAATTCTTTTAATATTATAATAGGAAAACTAACTGTCTATTTTTTTATATCTAAATCAAACTAAAACTTGCCAAAAAACCCAGAAACAATTGAATTTCAAATTTTTTAAATTTTTGCAAAAAGTTTCGCCTACTATTTTTCATTACGTATAATTTGCGACAAGTGTTTTATGATACAATATGCGCCACTTTATCAAAGTAATTTCTAATACTGTAAGGGCCGTTTTGCTATTTGAGTAGCTTTTAAAATTCATCTCCCCATTAAAGACAAATATCTTTCACAAAAAGTTCAAGGCCAGATAAATTTTAAAAGTTACTTGAGAAAAGAGCACTAAACTTATTATCGGATATATATTTTACTAGTTTTACTTTTTTCCAATTTATTAATATTAAATTTTATCTTATTCCACACAATAATTTTTGCCTGTTGTTCACGCTTAATGAATGTGCCGAAGACAGAAAAAAGTACATATAATTTTCTTTTTACCGCCATCTTGTGGTTCTTTAAATTAGAAATAGACATCAAAAATAAATTTTTCGTATTAAAAAATTGCTAAGTGCAAGTTTGTATTAAAAAATTAACATCCGAATCTGCTGGGAAGTATGTCGAAAAACTCGCCCTAACCTACCTGCACCGAGCTTGTTACTTGGTAAAACAAAACACACAAACAAAATACATGGGGAAAAATTACCAAACACCCAGTTACCGAGCACCAAGCTCTGTGTAAAGATCCCTAATAGGTGCAATTGTGAAGTTACAAAATATTTGTTGTCAAAAAAAATTAGCAGTTTTACCCTTATGGTTGCATATTTAGGCAAAGTTGTGTATTACAAAACTTGAAGAATGCTTTCATTTTGAACCGAACCGAACCATTTTTCGGAGTGGTTTTCGGTTTGGTTTTGGCATTTAAAAATAAAAACGGTTCGGTTCGTGGTTCGGTTCGCAGCCCAAAAAAAGCGGTTGTTCGGTTCAAAAAACGGTTCGGTTCAAACCCGGTTTGCCAGGGTTACAATTTGGATCGCAACCTAACGGAAATTTGCTAATTACTTTACTTAAAATTTTATTAAAATATTTAAATTTACTTCAAATTTTATTAAAATTCATGTTTTCGTTTAAATAAAATCTAAACAATTCATGAATTCGTCTTGGTGTAGCAAATTCAAAATCAAAATGGTGAAGTGAGAGAGTTATATGAACAGAAATGAGCCATCATTATTCAATTGAATCATGTGAATCGCGGGACATCAACTGAGTTACTGAGTTACATTTTTTTAGAGGGGAGTCTGAGTTACCCATTCACTGTTGGGAGTCAACTCAATAACTCAACTCTGAGTTGAACTACCCACCCCTATTTTTCAGCCGCGTAATCGCTATTCGTGGCGGTGGGACATCTACTCCATCGTCATCGACTGGGGGCTCGGGTTCTTCTTCTCCACTACTTTCAGTGCTGTTGCTGTTCAATAGAGTGGAAAAGTGCTCCCTCCATAATTTAAGTACGTTCTGGACATCGGTCTCTAGGTCGCCATGGTTGTTCTTACAGGAGTTCGCACTGGTCTTGAAACCTTCCGTAAGTGGCCTAACTCTCTGATAGAATTTTCGAGCGTTTTTCCTGTCGGCCAGCATTTCAAGCTCTTCGCACTCACGTATTTCGGCCTCTCTCTTCTCATTGCGGCAAATGCGTCTCGGGGTGAACGCCAGTACTCGGCGACGGAGTCTCTCTCCCACCATAAATCCAACACCAAATTTGCGCTCCTTTACATGGCAGTTGTAGTAGACGTCGCAAGGCCCCACGTGTTCCTTGCCTTGCCCCGTCCATCGCATTTCTTGGATGGCGGTGATGTCAGCCTTTGTCTTCCCGAGGACATCAACCAGCCGCGCAGAGGCACCTTCCCATTGAGGGTCCGGATATGCATGGTGCATACCCTCAAATCATAGTCCTTTGGTAGTTTGCCGTGGTCGTCAACAGAAAGGGGGGGTCTCTTCCGAGGCTGTTTTTACCTTTTCATTGGGAGGGGATTTAACGTGGCGGGACCCAAACCCTGCGCACGCGGTATTTTACGCCTTCTCACTTTAGCTCGCTCCCAAACGGGTGTTTAGTCGCTACCCAGAGGATACGTGGATATAAATACCCGGAGGTTGTGAGCTGTGATTTGAACCGTACGCACAAGAATCACTTCTGGCTATCCCCAGGTGGATGGCAGTCAAAAGTTTTCCCCACTTACGTGGACTTCTGCGCACGGAACCATATATAAATTCGCATATCAAAGTTTGTACAAAAATTATGGAATTCAACATATTTTATTAACTGCCCCAGAAATGAAAACTTTTTGTTAGAATTTTTAGAAAAATTTTAGGTGTGCAGCTTTGTAGCCCATTAGATTTTAGTAGGAGCATGTTTCGATTGGCTGATAACTCACGATTATTTTTAATGGTTGATTTGTATTTGGCCGTCAATTTAATATTATTTAAAGTTTGTTGAGCTCAAGGCCGGGTTGACAAAAACACTCAAAATACTTTTTTGTTGTGTTTATTTTGTCAATATATAATAATTAATTAATCTGAGACCACCTGTTATAATTAATCTGAGACACCCTGTGCTCTAATGTTTCGTTTTGATATTTTAGAATTTTTTTTGTCGGATTTGCTTCCATATAACGAATAAAGGCAATTTATTTTTATATGGAAGACACACTTTCAGCAAAAAAAATTAAAAAAATCAACGGTAAATTTAAGCCACTTGAAACTTGCACAAACTAAAATTGAATGGGCTATAAAACTGTGTACTCAAATATATTCTAACACTTCTGAGAAAAAATTTTGAAACTTCTATGAAAATATGTTGCATTTTTTAAGTCTTCTACAAAGTTTTTATCTAGAGTTTATACGGATTTTGTTAGAGAATGAACTTTGTTTTATTTGAAAATTTTTAAAAATAAAAAATAAACATAAGTGGACAACAAAAAACAAAGTTATTTTACTTTAAACTAGTAATATTCATAGTTTTCAAAAATTAATTTCTATCAGCGAAAAGTATCAAAATGGGACATTTGTGAACAAAAAATTATCAAAGTATCAAATCACAAAATTTAGAAAAAAAAGTATCAAAAATATACAATTGTATCAAAACGGCAACACTGATTGTAATTCCACTATTACTCGTGCGAGCAGTGCGCTCATCACACATATTCTTAAGGCTCAGTTATGCATACTTGGCATTGCATGATAGTTGTCAGGTAAGGCATCTGTTAAATGAGCTTTGCGTGTAAGCGGTTACCCAACGCACAGCATTACACATGTAAAAATCTGTTGATTTTTGATTTCTACGTAAAATGACATGCCATGCAGTGCAATGCCAAGTATGCATAACTGAGGCTTTACGCTCAGTGAATCAGTCGTTGATCAGACAGCAACGAAGCAAAATAGTAAGAGGTAGGGATGGGAACCGTTTCGAAAAAACCGGTTTGCATTTATTCAGTTTTTCATTCCGGTTTTAAACCGTTTAAAAAATCCAAACAAAAAACCGGTTTTTCGGTAAACCGAAATTTAACTTATTATATTTTTGAATTGTTTGAATTTCATTGCAGTGAGTTTTGAACCACTCCCCTCATTTCGCATTTATTGTACCACGTACTCTCGATTACAAATCTAAAAGAAAAGGAATATGAAAAAATTTGCTTATATGAAAATGCCTTCCCGGAGTGTTCTTATAAATTTTTTGAATACAAAAACACTAAACAATATAATTTATTTTTACTTCTTCTTTTTTATTTATTTCCAAAAAATTTCACTAAGGGCCGGTGTTTCAATGGCTGGTTAACACTAACTGCAGGATAAACATCGTTATCGACTCCATAATATATAACAGGAAGTCGATAACGTCGATAACAATGTTTATCCTACAGTTAGTGTTAACCAGCCATTGAAAACCCGGCACTAAATGGCACAAAATTGCGACAATACAAGCAAATAGTGGCTGCACATTGTAGTCGAAGTCGAAAGCTCGGTTGTTTGAAAAAAAGATCGATTAAAACCGACTCTGTTAAATAGATCGAGAAATCCGAAATTCCTAGATAAAGCACCGGTTTTTTCCAACCACCGATTTTTTTTCGCCATCCCTAGTAAGAGGCTGTGCTGACCATTTTCTTGTGCCCACTAAAATGACTGAAAAAAATATTTTATGATTCCAAATGCGTTCGGTGTAATATAATGTCTTCAGTGCCACATAATCATTAAAAGAAAGCGGAATAACAAATCAGAAGTCATTATAATTTTCTTCATAAAGATTTTGACAAATTTCAAAGCGTAGAAAGGGAAAGTCTATTTATTGAAAAGAAACAGATTTTTCTTCTTAAGGAATAGATTTCCCAAGTATAAGAAGAAGATAATAAGACATAAGGAAGACAACTGCATTAAATATGACTGAAAAACTTAATTAATTTGAATTTTGTTGAAAAGGGAAAACCGTTTGCAGATGGTATATTTGTAAAGGAAATTTTTAAATAAGTTTTGTAGAAACTCAATAGTGAATTGAACCTTGTCATTGAAAGTATTCCTCTGACTCTTAGGGCCTTGTTTAAGTTTTTTAGTGGAATTTAAGTTTCTTTTACTTATTTTAATGAGTTTAAAGTTTGCAACCGCTTTCGATTTTGAAGTTCTGTATGAGGATAATTTTAGTTCCAGTGCCACAGTTTCTAAAAATCATATGAAACTTTATTTGTGCAGATTAGTGGAAGAAGCGATGTTTTCTTTTTTTGATAGCAAAATATAAAAAATAAATAAGAAAAATATAAAAAATAAATAAGAAAATTAAAAAATTTTATTTGGTATCTATAATAAAACAGAAATAAAAATTATTTTTCTATGGAATTGGCAGTGAAAATAATTTTATATTTAACTGTTTTTATAAACATAAAAAATGATTACATTCTGGAAATTTTATTATTAAAAATATTTATTATTTCAAGTATGAAAATTATATTTAGGCAGTTCAAAATTTGTTTTATTTGTCCTAAATGCTTAAGTTTTACATCAGCCGTAAAATTTTTTTAATGTTTTGTAAATAAAAATTCTTCCTTCACATAGCAGCAATAACTGTTTGACGTCTGCTGTAAAACTTTATTATATAGGACAAATTAAACAACTTGTGAATTACCAAGCGATTTTATGAAAGTTTATTTAATTTTTTAGTAGTTGGAATAAAACCATATTTATTGGTATATAATGCAAGGAAATATTCTTTCAGAGTAATTTTCTTGTTTGGCCGTTACTCTTTTTTCGCGCCCTAGTTTTTAAGTACTTCAATAAAAATCGAGAGTATTAATACAATCATTACATTGTGGCAAAAATACATCAATCATTTTTAGAAGAAAAAAAATGTATACGTCACACATCGCTCTTTACACCACTGTGCTGCGAAATTACTCCGCGCTCACTAATACACCCTCAAGGCCAATTTTACCGACCCCTCATTTCGCCATCAAAAAGTAAATATCTCAACTAGAATGCCATCTATCGGCACCATTTTTTCCAAAAGTATCTCTTATCATGCAAGTAATATGTATGTGTACATTATGAATTTTAATCTGATAGGACCATAAATACCGAGCCTAATTTCGCAAACATATTTCCTAATACACAGTTAGCATACATTTTGACTTTGAACGAAATCCGCTCATAAATACCACTTTTATAAATACCTTGACCCCAGCGCCACCTAGCGAATTTTATAGTAGCATATAATAGGACCTGATATGCAAGAAATATCCTCAAACAATTTTACTGAAATCTATCCAGTAGTTTTTGAGCCAAGTCCGAACAACGAAAACGACTATTATTTTTATATATATACATTAGTCAGGAAATGAAATTTAGGCAAGTAAGGGCAGCACTGTCTTCGGCTATGCCGAAGTCTTTATACCTTTCATGAACATTAAAAAACTTAACTCCACCCTTGATTTCTTTAGGAGCTACACATTACTTATACTAAATTGATGTAAACTGTGAACTATACAGATGGTGGAGTTATATCGCAAAAACTTATATCTGAAGATTCGTTACAGATCACCGATATTGATGATTTTCTCAGTAGACCTTGTATGATTAATTAGTAAGTAGCTCACGAAATTGTTCGGGTTTATATTTGAACAATCAGTTGAATGGGAACTATTGGTTATAGTGACCCGATCTTTATCATTTCCACTGTAAACTCTCCGTTGATAATAAGTGCGAAATTTCATGTTCCTAGCGGAGGAATCATAACGAAAAATCTCATAGCTGAACAATCAGTTACATGGGAGCTATATGTTAAAATGATCCGATCTTTGACATTTTCACTGTAGGTGTTCTGTTGACAATGACTGAAAACAGTGCAAAAATTCGGGAGAGCCACGAAATCCCCAAAAATAAAATCCCCAAACACAAAATCCCCAGCCTAAAAAAAATCCCCAAATACATTATCCCCAAAATCATAATCCCCAAAATCAAAATCCCCAAAAAAATCCCCATATTTTTTTGGTGACAGTGATACAAAATCCCCAAACACAAAATCCCCAAACTTTTGAATAAGTGATATCACCGATCTCATAAAGAATAGCGCAAACCGAGTCTTACCTTTGTCCTGATTCGTAGTTTCATACACTCGATTTACATGATTCAATTACTACTTGCTCATTCTCTTTTGTGTTCACTATTTGCTTTTACATGCTTCAATTTTCTTGAATTCAAGTTTTTCGTTCTTTACATGGGAAACAATGAAAATGTCAAAAGCAAAGCAAGAAACTTGAAACGATGTGACGGTACAGACGCATGCGTACTCTTCCCCTTTCTTCTCACCCTCTCTTTCCCACTTGCAAGCAGAATTGAACCCATGGCACAATAAACCGGTAAAGTAATAAAATAGCTTCCACGCTTTATTTTCTGTCATTCGGCTATTTTAATATGGCATCACACGATTTGTAAATTTGTAAAGATTTGTACCTTTGGATAGTTACAGAGTGAGGTTTTTTTTATTAAGCTCTCACTCATTCTCGATACAAATTTCTATACAACACCACTCTGTGGCTGCCAAAATGTACAAATCGTGTGATCCCTACTTTATACAAAATTTGGAAGGCAAACTTTCAAATAATCTATATACATAAATCCATCTCCTCGCTCTTACTACTTCACCTGGTATAATTTCACCATGACTTCAACCGTGTAAAACCCGTCATACATACATAGTTTCAATTTATGGCAATATTTATATACATATGTATATTTATGTATATACATAATATGCCCATACCGTTATGTTATTACTAATTTTTTCGCTACTTGCACTTTCGCATAACATTTCGTCATACGCTTTATCACTTTTGCCTGTAACTATAATTGTAAAAAGCATTATTCTGAAGAAAGTTTTGTGCGAAAAATTATTTAAATTTTTTATTAAAATACTATACTTGTATCATGGGTACTAATTTGAAAAACAATGAAGTTTGTATTTATTTAAGCTCATGTAAAATATATTCATAAGTCATTGCGACGTATTGCATTTTCTTCAATATTCATTTACCTAATAAATGTTTGCGAATTCATTACACAATTTGTTTTGATTTTTTTTTAGAAATAATGTCGATTATAGTGTCCTAATTTTCTATGTGAAATACATTCAAATTAGGTTTAAAATCGTGGCGATTTCAAACCTAATTTGAATGTCTCACATAGAAAATGGGGATTTTGTGTTTGGGGATTTTGATTTTGGGAATTATGTGGTACACCCCAAAATTTCAAGCTCCTAGCCGCATAAGTAAAGGAGTTATAACTGAAAACCCATATCTGAACAAGCAGTTATATGGGAGCTATATGTTATAGTGATCCGATGTTGCCATTTTCACTGTAAGTATTCTGTTGACAATAAGTGAAAACAGTGCAAAATTTCAAGTTCCTAGCTGCTTAAATGGAGGAGTTATAACTAAAAATCCCATATCTGAACAATCAGTTGTATGGGAGCTATATGTTATAGTGGTCCGATTTTACCGGTTCCGACAATTGATTAATTCATTAAAAAAATACACTCACTCACCAAATTTCATTTGGATATCTCGAAAACTGAGGGAGTAGATTTTATACAATCAGACGGACAGACGGACAGGTCTATCTCTTCTTATTCTGGTACTTATAAACATCGGATCAAAGCTATAATACAATTTCATGCTCATGAAAGGTATAAAAACTGCATTATCCTGAAATATTACTAAGAATTTCCGGCACTGCCCAAAAATTTCTCAACACTGAGTCTAGCATCACTGTTTGAGCATGCATGTGCTCAGCTCACTGTTGCCAACGTAGTTCACGTTCATTCCATGGCATTTGTATATAAATTTGGTAGCCAAGGTTGTTTACATATATATAAAATTAATAATCATATTTATTAACCTCTTACATGTACAGGGTGTCCAAGAAGTATTATGGACTGAGTACGCAATTCAGAAGTAAATTCTTCTCGTCGTACGCTCTGTAAGTCACTCATCATGCCCATGCTGGTATATGGCGCAGAAGCATGGACAATGACAACATCCGATGAGGCGGCCCTTGGAGTATTCGAGAGAAAGAACCTACGGAAGCTTTACGGGCCTTTACGCGTTGCCGACGGCGAGTACCGCCGATGATGGAACGACGGCGAGTATATCTGCAACCAAAAACCAACTACCTGCTAGATAACAAAAAAACAAAAAAGCTACGCACTTAGCTAGGCATACCTGATTTAAAGCTAAGCGAAGAATGACAAGAACACATATAAAAACGGACGGAAACATGAACTATTCAGAACGAAAAAGGACTCTGAAGATGGCACAACGCTGAAACCGGTTTGTCTTCAAATCGAATTTGACAAGGGATGATCATCATACACCCACCCTGTCGGAAACTACAACAATCAAAAAGGATACATCTTTTTTAGAATATTTTTAGTTTGGAGTAATATAAATGTCTGCCAACACAGTTGAAAGCGAAAATTTCTGCAGTCGCCGTGTGAGCAGACAAAAATTAGTTTCCGAATTTTCGCGCATTTTACATGCAAGGTGCAATCACTTTTCAAAATTCTTGTGCTTGACAGACTTTTCAAAACTACTTGTGTTGGCACAAAACAACTTATTTCTCTTACAAGTAAATAGTAATTCTATAAAGTTCATATATCTCATTAAAGTTCTCGAATTTTGTGATAAATTTTAATCTCACCAGCCTTTTGTTCGAACTATTTCTTCTACCACACTCCACCCCTGTCCCGATGTCTAGATGCGTTCCATTCTTCAAGCAAATCTCTCCAGAAAAACACGTTTATTTTCAACACACTCTTAGACTACTTTGGCCTGTTGAGACACCAACATCAGATTGCTAGAAATGGTCGGACGCAATCACAAGTGCATACATCCAAACATACATACACACCCTGCAGTCAAAAGTCAAACCAGTCAGTAAAAATACCAGTTCTTTACCAAGGATGAGCTAAAGCGATGGCCTAATTGTTCGACAATTTCGATCAACTTATGCGATCAGCGACAACTGCCTCTGAATTGTCAAAGCCAAAAATAAAATGCAATTAATTGCTTTTGTTACAAGTGTCGCGTGAAGACTAATGCTTCTGGTTCTGAGATCGCAGGTTCGAATCCTCTTGGAGGTGGTAACAATTTTTTTTATATTAAATGCAACTCAAAGTGAATTATTTAAATTTAAATATTAATCAATCATATGTGAATTTAATTTCATTTGGAAATAAACCTAAATACTTTAATACCATACAACAAAATTACATTAAAAAATAAAAAAAAATAACTACTGACCGGTATTCAAACTTCGGATCTCTCCAACGGCACGCTAGTGCTTTGCTCATTCGGCCGTTGCGACTGTGGGAGCGGCATGGAAAAAGGATGGAAGACGAACTAGTTGAGCTGAAAAGCTAACTGGTAGAATTATAGTTCACAACTAATAGTTTTCCCTGCAGGGTATACATGTGTGTATATCTGTATATAATGCAATACCAACATAGCAATAGAATTTCCATTTCCAAGCAGACATTGTCTGCGTATCATCCGCCAGAGGCCATGTAATTTCACTGATTTTTCTCGCATTTCACTTTTTTCTTGGTCTTCGGTCATCAAAGCATAACAGCCAGTAACCGGTAGGCCCAGCATGCGAAAAAGGACAATGGAAAGTTGTTTTTGTTTTTTTTTACAGAACCAAAAGATTTGAAGCTACAAAAGTGGCTGGTTGGTTGGTTAAGTTTTTCCTGCTTTGTCTGCCTTTGGACGATTTGTTTTGTTCACGTATGAAGTCGCATCGGCGCTAAGTTTTCACCCTTTTCATGGACAAACTGTTGAAGGCCTGAAAAACAGATAAAGAAGGAGGATGGGGAGGTTTATTGCAAACCGGGAGCCCATTGAACTCGAAGCAAACCAAAAGAATCCAAAGACGCGCATTCATATACTTACGATTTGAAATTGGTGCGATTTTACAAA
>JAPVRG010298019.1:0-11373 GCA_029783565.1 Rhagoletis cerasi
ATTCGGATGCTTGACACTAGGAATTTGTATTAGTCCGTGTCGCCTTTCGAATCGCATTGGCTTTCGAATCGCAATACAGAGTAGACCCCCTGGTCAAAGCAACATCGCAAAAAAATTTAGAAAAAAGGTTTTTTCTTAACAGCGGTCACCCCTCGGCAGGCAATGGCAAACCTCCGAGGGTACTTCTGCCATGAAAAAGCTTCTCATAAAAATACAATCGCCGTTCAGAGTCGGCGTAAAACTGTAGGTCCCTCCCCTTTGTGTAACAACATCAAGGCGCACGCCACAAATCGGAGGAGAAGCTCGGCCAAACACTAACATATGTGTAAGCGCCAATCTATTATTATTATTATAAAGATAAGGGTTTGCCATTATGTTTTAAAAATGATTTCGGGTAAGTGACCGCTGCGGCTGGCTCGAATAAATTCCAGCCGAGAGGCCTAATTTTCGACCACTTTTTGCAGCAATCGGGGCCGTATGTCAGCAATAACGCGCCGAATATTCTCTTTCAAGGCGTCAATCGTCTCGGGCTTATCTGCATAGACAAGCGATTTCACATAACCCCACAAAAAATAGTCCAGCGGTGTTAAATCGCGCGATCTTGGAGGCCACGCCACAGGCCCACGACGCGAGATAATGCGCTCAGCAAAAGTTTCCTTCAATAAATTGATTGTTTCGTTGGCTCTATGGCATTTAGCGCCGTCTTGTCGTCCATATCAACATCCTCCAATTCAAGCACAAAAAAGTCATTAATCATGGCTCTATAGCGTTCCCCATTGACTGTAACATTATGGCCGGCTTCATTTTTGAAGAAATATGGACCAATGATTCCCTCTGCCCAGAAAGCACACCAAACAGTGACTTTTTGAGGAGGTAACGGCGTCTCAAAAATGGCTTGTGGATTATCATTACTCCAAATGCGACAATTTTGTTCATTAACGTACCCATTAAACCAAAAGTGAGCTTCATCGCTAAACAAAATTTTCTTGTGAAAATCGGCATCGGTGGTCATCTCGTTTTGGGCCCATTCACCGAACGTGCGACGCGCTTGATGGTCGTTCGGCTTCAATTCTTGCACGAGTTGGATTCTTTAAGCCCGCAAACAAAGAGCATTCCGCAAAATCTTCCATAAAGTGGATGGGCACAGCTCCGATTGTAGAGTAAACGTGGTGCGAAACCGATCCATGGTTGCTCGAATTACCGACTCTGCTGGGCGATTATGTCGACCGAATATTGGACGCAGCGCGCGATGTGTCGAGCGAACCGAACCATTATTTTGGTAATAAATTTGCACGATATGCAAACGTTGTTCTGGAGTAAGTCTGTTCATTATAAAATGGCAAACAAACTGAGTATAAATCAAGTAACACCTGTCAAAAAGGCCAACTCCGAAGAAAGTATTGCCTCATTGAAAACCACACGTCTAAAAAAACACCCTTTAAATGTTGTTTGATATTCTAAAGGCTGTGTCACACGATTGGTGCATTTGTACAGATTTGTACGTTTTGGCAGTAACAGAGAGGTGTTTTCTAAAAATTCCATGAGTTCAACTTAATAAAAGAATTTCCAATCACCAGGGTCCAACTGTCAATATGTACAAAAATTTTACAAATACACCAATCGTGTGACTTCGCCTTAACAAAATAGTTCTTATGTGTCTTTATAAAAAATATACGAAAATGTCTCCAAATTATTCTCGAACCTCTCTTATACTCGTATTCCATATTCCGCGATGAGTTTAATTTCAATTGCATCTATGATGTTTTTTTTACTAGAAGGAAGCATCGAAAGCCTAAAGCCAATAAGCCAATACTAGCGCTGCGACCTAGCTAGATCTATTTTGCTAACCCTTAAGAAGTCACTCTAACCTTAGGCTATTTATAAAATTATAAGGACTTTGGAGTGTGATATTCTATATTCTGGATGGAGATAATAGTCGTCCTCCAAGGTGTATAAGTCTAAAGCCAAACGCATGGTATATCTCCTCTGCCAGCCCACAGTACCCACAGTCCGCCTTAGCTTGCTATGTGCTAGCAGGCATTCAGCGATAGTTCTTAGACCGTCCCGGTTAAGAGATTCCATGAGAGGGAGTTATAAATCTCTCGGATTGCCTTTTACCTTTTGACACATGCAGAGAACTTAGAATAACGAGAAGGTGCAAAATTTGGAACGTAAAATGTATTGAATCCACGACGTTATTCGCCGCTGTTATTTTAACATTTCGACATGCAATTAACCTAGAAACATGACTGCCACATCACTGTAGAAAAGTAAATATCACTGTAGAATCGTATTGGCTCTGTTAGAGCCTGATCAAATATATTCCACTGAGTAGTTTGCACCTTCTCGTTTCTATAAGTTCTCTGCCACTATCTTTTAGCCTTGCCACCGTTTTACGTGAGTCTGAGGCTCTTAGTGCTGTCTGACTGACCGACATGATGTTTATTGTAGCCTCTATAAGACTTTGACCGACCGAACCTCCTATCTTCATGTGTGTGTCTCGCCCCCGATGCTGTATCGTCAGCAGGTGATTTGTGCACAAATTATACTTGGACCATTCCCTTTCAGTACATTTTAGATAAAACCCTGTCCAGCTAGTTTTCCACCTCACGGCCGTCAAAATTACGTTCCTAGTTCATGTCATGTCTCGTCCGTTTGCTGCTGCGCGGGAACTGCGTTTCTACAGCTCGTTCTGCTTGTCTCAGCCGTTGGTTTATCTTGACAGATATTTTTCCCAGGCTTACTTCGAGCTCAGCATAGTGCTAATTTTATTTAGAGACGTAGCAGATCTTGAGGCAAGGATGCAATTTATTTGCCCTGAAGCGCGTGCAGAGAACAACCTGGGATTCTGGACAGAGTGGAGGGTCTTCATACCCGAAGCAGTGCCGGTACTTCCTGTATTATCCATGCCTGTAAGAAAATGTGTTATGTGGAAATTTAGTTCTCGATGCGTTCGGTTCAACAATTTCTTTTTTGATATTTTGAATGAGAGCGTATGCCCATCTTCTTTTTGATGAATTCTCCCAACGATCGGACCATTTTTCTACGTATGCAGCCTTTTCCTGATTTATTAACGTTTACGAACCCTCCTACACATCTTCTCTTCATTGCTAGACTTTAGCTCTCACCTCAGCCAATATAGCAATCGGAATCATTCCGCTGTGGTGTAGTGGTAAGCAGTGCGCGCTTCCACTCCGCAGGCCTGGGTTCAAGCCCTGGTCAGAGCAACGTCAAAAAAAAAAAATTAGAAAAAAGGTTTTTTCTTAACAGCGGTCACCCCTCGGCAGGCAATGGCAAACCTCCGAGGGTACTTCTGCCATGAAAAAAAGCTTCTCACAAAAATACAATCGCCGTTCGGAGTCGGCGTTAAACTGTAGGTCCCTCCCCTTTGTGTGACAACATCAAGGCGCACGCCACAAATCGGAGGAGAAGCTCGGCCAAACACTAACATATGTGTAAGCGGCAATCTAAAAAAAAAAAATCATTCCTTCGATGACTGTTGTCGCTTCATCTGATGTTATTAGGCAATCACAGATCACTTTTCCCTCGTATAATCTGCGGTAGTATTTGATTCGCATAGCTTATACCCAGACTGGTGCAGAGTACAACAGAGTCCGAAATTTCGACCCTTAAAATAGTGTGCGTTTGTTGCAACGTGGTCAGCCAATATTGGGGAGCATTCTTGAAAGCGTAGAGTATATCGTCTATTATTAGGCCCAGGTATCTTAGATGGTGCGTGTATTGAAGTTTGTGGTTTTCAATAATACTTAGGTGATATTGATTCTGGTTTTATTTTTTAATGCCAATGTGAATAAGCACAATTTCGTAATTTGGAGGGGCTCTGACTGGCAGAGAGAAAGAGAGAAATAATTCGTCCACATTGAGCCATACTTCCTGACGGTAATGGCCTCACCACTATTTTCAAAAAAGTACGGAACAAACCAATGAGACCGCTGGTCAAAAATTCGCATCAAAAAGTGAACTTTTGTAGAGCCATTAATACCCGGTGAAACCTGATTATTAACTGAATCGATCATCCCAAATTTTGCCTCCAAACGTTGGAGAGTTGATTTTGAAAGGGCATATACATTCAAAAATAAATCTTATAAGTTTGTTAACAACTCGAATACTTTTACGCTTAATAAATGCTTTATTTGCAAAAGATTCTCTTATTTCACATCTGATTTTACGATTAACATAAATTAAATTTTGCAAATGTTATAAAATAATACAAAATATTATTCGAAAATTTCCGACTTCCTTCATAGCTTAATACTTTTGATGAACTGCTTACTGATTATCCCTGACAATTGTTTGCATTTGTATTGAGCCATCACCGTCAACACCATTGGTCATGTCCCTGTTTGGTCCTGCATTCGCTGACGATGAAATGTTGCTGACGCTATTGGCTTTACCATCGCCGTTGTTATCCTTGTCTGCTGCATTGTTTGTCGTCTTGTCCGCACCTAACGCATTCGAGTCTCTGTCGAAGAGGTAGCTGCCGCCTAGTGGGCGTGGCGGTCGGCCACTGTAGGAATTGCTGTAAGAGGTGAGAGGAGTAGAAGCCTTCTTTTAATTATTTTACCCATTCACATGAGGATTATAAGTATTAGATGTGCATGTATGTAGGTACAGTATATGATGATTATAAAATGATTGGAGAGGGTGTTAAATAAAAAATAAATAGAAAGGATTATGCTTATCATACATATTAATACATATCTCTATGTGCATATACATACATAATAATAATAGATTGGTGCTTACAATAAGTTCACAATATGAACACAATATGTTCGTGTTTGGCCGAGCTTCTCCTCCGATTTGTGGTATGTGATGTTGTCACACAAAGGGGAGGGACCTAAAGTTTTACGCCGACCCCATTGGCTGTCGGGGTGCGATCGCTATTAGAAAAAATTTTTTATTTTTTTGATGTTGGTTCGAAACTGGGCTCGAACCCAGGCCCTGCGGAATAGAGGTGCGCACTGCTAACCACTACACCAAAGCGGCCGCCATACATATATACGCAAAAGAGATATAAACTGGAAAAAGTCTCGAAAAACTCGACAAACTTTTTCATCTGTCATTCTTTCGTTGTTTTGCCTTGACATCTCAGGCACATTTCCCGATTTTTCCGAAAATTTAGTTGGAAGATAAAACAATTTAGCTAAGTTGGTAAATTTTATCAAAAAATAAGATAAAAAAAATTTTTTGGGGGTAGGGGTGCGCTGCACATATTTAGTACCGGGCCCGGATTTTCTCTCAACGGCCCTGGTCACAAGACACACGAAGGTACATAATTGCCAAAAAAAATTGTATCCTTTCTGGGAGTTTTTTGTGCTCTACGGACCGGTAAGCCATCAGGAACACGGGTAAGTGGGCATCTCAATCTGTCTGTTACTTGTCGACTACCTTCCTCAAATGCTCTTCTATGGTTCGTTTGAACCGTTCCACCATGAAATCGGATTGGTGATGATGAATAGTCATTCGAGTCTTCCTTCCTTGGTCTATGGGTACACCGTATTTGCAGCCCCATTTTTGATGATCTTTCAACTACTGTGTTAGTTTCCTGATTCAGAATTAAGTATACTTCCGGCTATTTATCAATTTAGTGGGAAATGGACCAGCTGCATCTATGGCGATCCGCTTGAATGGCGCACCTGCGTTATACTGTTTCATTTGACTTCAAGATTTCGACCCTTAAGCTGCAATGCTTTCAGCAAAGTTGAGAATCCACTCCGCGACTGATTAATATATGTACATATGTAATTTCTGCTTAATATTCTTATTCCCTGATTATAAAACAATTTTATATCGCCCGTAACTCTTACTTCTGTAACAACAAATAGATTCCGAGATTCCAGTCGAGTCCAATAAAGCAAGTCGTCGTTTCTCTCAACTGAAGTCAAGTCCTTCTTCTCCTGGTCCTTCCCATGCATAGAAAGCCCTCCTCTTCCCTTGCTTCAACCAGCGGGTACCGCGTTAATTACTTTTATAACTGGAGTATTTGTAACCATTCGCATGGCATAACCAAGGCATGGCATAACAGGGGAGCCGCTGTATTTTAATACGCTGCACTATGCCGATGTCGCTTAAGAGCTCTCACAGCTCATTGTTAAATCGTCTTCGGTATTCGCCGTCGCTAACGCACAAAGACTAAAAATAAAATACGTAAACGATTCCCAGCTAGGGATATATGGGACGCTGGCCTACTGACGGTAAATAATGGTTTCGTCATCTAAGCCGATGACTCAATGATGTAAAACAGAGTTAGGGCGCACCAACTGAAAATATTTTCTTATACGGCCTTCATATTGTCTGATTGACGATTGTATCGGCTTTAGAGCGGAAGTATTTGCCATTAATAAAGAAACCAGCTTGTTTAATACAGAATAGTAGGTCTCTATCAACAAAAGCCACTATCTTAATTGACACCTAAGAGGCATTATAGGCCCTAAGATTCAAGTAGTAGTTAAGGATTGTATGGAGAGGACGCACGTCGCTAGCATTCAAGGGTCAATTATGGAAGCGAAATAGCCGTTGAGATGGTTAGACACGGCTGGGAAAATCGTACTCTGTGATTCACTAAAACCACGGTTTTGTGGTCTACTGTGGAATAGCGAAGAGTTTACCAAAGCCGTAACAAATAACCTATGGATCAACCGGCACGACTTCATGTCTTAAGGTCTTTATGGCCGAGACTTAACAAGAAGCGAACTGATGAACTTTTGAAGGTAAGTAAATCCGCATAACGGGTCCATCTAAGTACGCTGTTCCATTGTTTCAACACTGGCTTCTACTAACAAGTTCTATCCTCAAATGTCATCGGGATAAGGAATGGTAAATGGTTTAATACATTTACATTTAAATTACACTTCAGAACAGCTACGACCAAAACCTATCCTGAGAGAGAAGCTTCTTAAAGCTTTCTGTAGACGGCACTGCTTTAGAATAATCCCGGTTAGAAGGATGGGCCTCCACTCAGCATGCATGAAGACCATTCAAAATGGACGAATATGCCTACGCGATGGAGGTATTAAGTATTCATACAAGCCTTACAAGCTTAATTAATTTGTGTGGTTTCAACCATTCTTCTATTCATATGAGTACTGCAAAGTTATTGAGACTCTAAACTTTGTATGTACATATGTATTTACAATAATTAACACTGTGAAGTACTCTAACCACTACAACTTACCTCTGCTGATCCCCGCCTCGGTCTCGCTCCCGTTCCCCTTCCCGTTCACGTCCTCTGTTTCCATCCCTGCCATTCCCCCGCGTGCTCGACTCTTTATTACGATCATCTACATAACTCCAGCCTTGACTTTGGCTGGTGTTGTTATTGCTATTATTGGCACTTGTGTTGCGTGTCGCAGCGCCGGCGCCGCTTCCGCTTCCGCGTACCACCACTTCCCACACTATAACTATAACCATAACCGTACCCTTGTTGACTGTTTATAGGACGTGAGGTTACTTGCGTTGTATCACTGTAACCGCCGCCGACGCCGCCAGATGCGTAGGGACAATCCCTAACTTGTACACCACAGGGCGATGAAGAGCTACGCTCATCATAGCCGGATTCGTATGGATAGCGGCGACGATCGCTTTCTTCGGCTGCGAAATAATAGCCACGTCCAGAATTATCGAAGCCTGATTGCCCTCTGAAGAACAGAGCAAGGGGAAACGAGGGCAAGAGGACAAGCGAGCGAGCGTAATGGATGCCATTGATGGATGTGTGTGGGTGCGAGCGATCATAAGCGGTGTATATTTACATATGTATGTACGAGTATAGTAGTTTTTATGTTTAGAATGAAAACAAGTGCAAGAAATGGTAAACCAGCGGACAGGCAGAAAGTTTTGGTGTTGATGTTGAACGATTTGTCGGTGTTTAATGTTTTACAATTTTGTGTTATTGTTGTTGTTTTGCAGTATTTTACAGTGACGGTATATAGACAATATGCCATGAAAACAAGAAGAAGAGAGATATTGCACATTTAAAATTACAGAAAATAATAGTGATAAAGCAGTTTAAATAGAAAAGTTAAGCATAGTCACTAATATTTCTTTTTATCAGATTTAATAATCTCAACGTTACATTACCTGTAGGTTTCGTCGTAAGGACGATAGTTGCGATAATCGTAACGCGATGAAGAGGAGCGATCATAGTAGTCACGATCGTAGCTGCCACCACGCGGACGTTCGTAGGAACGGTCTAAAAGTAGTAAATTGAAAACCTATGAGTCTATATTCCTACTTTCCTCAATTTCAAAATCAAACATACCCCGATAGTAATCACTATAACGATCCTGTTCATAACCGCCGCGCCGATCATAGCGATCATAGTTACCACCACGCCCTTCGTAGCGATCGTAGGTTCGTGGACCTAAGCGATCATCTCTGTTAAAGAAATGAAAAAATTTAAAGTTAGAAGTCAAGTGACTTAAGAGCAACAAAGAATTGACATTGTGAAAATGTTTCCGGCGTAAATTGAACAAAAAACTCGAAACATATTGTGATGTAGTTATGCTGTATCCATATACCTCAGTACGTATGTACTAGGGTGATCGAATCGGTTTTTTTAAACCGGGTTTCCTCGGTTTTTTCATAAATTTTTGTGCATTTTTTTTTCAAATCATGATTTTTAAAATATCGAATAGACCGGTTTTTTAGCCTCCAACCCCGGTTTTTTTTATTTAGAGTTATAGCTTTTGAAGAATAGTCGAAATGCGGCAGCATATAAACTCATTTTACATCCATTATATTCTTATTGAAACGGTAACCCCAAAAAGATTATCAATTGGCAGCACTGAAAAAGTGAACAGCTTAAGGCGAATTCACTACACTAGCTACAAAACAAAAGTACAACAAGCACACCATTTTGACAATCAGTACAAATTGAAGTCAGGCCTTGGTGGTCAATTCTCGTTCTGCGTTATCGTGAAGTGAAAAGTACTTTCACAAATTCACACCGAAATAAATGCGGTGTTAAAGTGAAAAAACTTGCCAATTCACGATAACACAGAACGAAAATTGACCCCCTGGTAACACCACCTTATCTGAATTCGCCTTGCAACAGCGGTTTCAAACGTTTGCTAGTTAGGTTTGGTTTACCACAAGCTAATTATAAAGCGAAATAAATTTGCAGTGAATTCAAATTTTATTAATTTAAGCAAGAAAAAACACAACAGAGGTATTTTAGAAGATTTTGTATATTCAGAAAAATATCAAGCCTTATAAAAACTAAAGAAAAAATAGATTTTCAAAAGATACTTTCATAGAAATATCATTATTAAGTTACATGTACTTTTTTTTTACTTAGAACAAATATTGAATTTTTTGATGAGATCTCATTTTCTTTTTTGTTTTAAACTTAAAAAAAATTTGAATTTGTTTTTTACTGACAATGTTTTTACTCTTTCGCTGTTTTTAGCTGACCGTAGATATTTTTTATTTATATAAGGTGTTAAGAGGCTGCCAATACTCAAAAAATCCGGTTTACCCGGTTTTTCCCTGATTTGAAAATCAGCACTCGATTTTTTTTAAAATTGCCATTATTCGAATAATTCGAAAACCGGTTTTTAAAAAAGTCGAATAATCGAATACCCTAGTATATACATTAGAGTTGCAATTTTTTTGACACCACTCGATATCAGTGAGTACCGGGCTGAAAAGGTTTCTGTTTTACCTAAAAAAACACCTGAAAAATTTGATACCGATCCGCGAATTATTGATTGACTCAAAATTTGATTAAAGTGAAACAGAGGAATTATTATTGATATTTTAAATCTTTAGTTATTTTTCTCATAGCTCATTAAATTTTGGTATAATAAAGTGCAAGTTTTAAGTAGCTGGGACTAAGCGTTGATTTTTGGCAATTTTTTTTGTTAACGGTGCTGTGCATTTTCTTCCATACAAAGTGTTTTCGACTATTTTTTTACATGGAGAAAATGAGTAGCACTTTGCTAGCTGCTTCAAACTTGAATTTTATGATACCAAAATTTAAGGGGCGGCAAAACTGCATACGAATTTTATTTTATGAACTTTGTATAAGAAAAATAACTAAAGAATTTAAAATATCAATAATACTTCCTCTGTTTCACTTTAATCAAATAGCAACTTTTTCATCCCGGCAATCATTGATATCGATTAATGTAAAAAAAAGCCACTCTAGTGTACATATGTATGTATGTGGATGAATTTTTATATTATATGTGTATATAAGTACAGCTTCATACAAAATTCAGCTGCAAGTGATCACGCGAGCGTACTGTCATAACTCACTATGGATGACGTCAAGCTCATAATTCGGTTGTTAATTTTTAATGAACAATGTTTTAACTAACTAAGCATGCGGTTTATGGTCAAATGATCTGAGCAGCTCATTTGAAAATAATTCGTTAAAAGCTTTCAGTTAAATATTTAAAGCTCGTCTAATTATATTCTTTGTTATATGAATCATGGCAACTAAAACACAAGAAAAAAAGCTATGAGTTACAAAATTCTTTATGTATTTGGAAAATTGTTCAGTTTAAATTAATGTAAAATAATTAGGCATAGCTTCTATTACGCAAATGACAAATGTTAGGCTCCAATATATTTTATTTAACATTGCCACAATTTTTCATGTCATTTTACATACCTGTCACGATAATACGAAGATCCCGCTGAGTAGGAAGCTGAATATCGATCATAATCCGGACGATAGCGATCCTCAGAGCGATAACGATCCTCAGGGCGATAACGATCTTCTGAACGATAACGATCATCATAACGGTCATATGGATAATACCTGAAAAAATGTGTTTATTTTACTTTCACTAGTATTTTCTAATCACCGAATTAAAATGGGGCCAATCCTACCAATTGTCCGCTGATCGACTAGAGGAACCACTACCACCACTACCGTAGTAACGACTGCGATCGTCGCTATAACTAAAATGAAAAATTATGCAATTAATTTACACACTTTAATTTCCTATTCACTCCAATTTTGTTTTCCTCAAACGCCCAAACGTCTACTCACCGATCCTCATAGCAACGCACACATCTCGATTGTCGACTCTTGCGATATATTGAACCCAAAACACTTTCTGATGGCGGCGCTGCTGCTTCCTCACGATTTGAATCGTACAGTTGTACGATAGATGATTGTGTTTTAGAGGAGGTGGTTTGCTGTTGTTGTGCAGCTGTGGATAAAGCTATCCACTCTTGTTGGAGCAATAATGCCAACCATAAAACCTACGTAAATGAAGAAAGAAGTTTATATTAAATATGCATGTATGATATGTTTATTTCAAGTTCAGAGATTTGTTCACCTTAAAATACGACTTAAGGAAAATGAGCCAGAAATTATTTAATATTTGTTTAAGATGG
>JAPVRG010298036.1:7272-29016 GCA_029783565.1 Rhagoletis cerasi
TTTCGATTGTCAGGGCAATTTGGAAGATCTTCTAATTCAGCTTCTTTTGAAAGAACGATTATTTGGAAAAAAAAGGTGACCACTTTCACTACGAAAGTGAAACTTCCTACAATTCATTTCTTGTTCGTTTCATACTGCCAAAATTTGTATGTATTTATTACTCATAATATTAGTTTCAGTCTCGCTATTGGAATTAGTATTCGCCTTGGTGTTAATATTCGACTTCGTTCGTATTGGTCTTCGTATTCGCTTCATATTCGTTAAGGACATCATCTTCGTACTCGTATAGGCATTCGACTTGGTCTTTCTATTCGACTTTGTTGGTATTCGACTTCGTATTCGTATTTTAATCCGACTTTGTATTCTTCTTCATATTCGAATTTGTCCGTATTCGACTTCGTATTCTTCTTCATATTCGACCTCATTCGTAATCGTCTTCGTATGAGTCTCCGCGTTTTTTTTTTCATCTTATTCGTATCGGTGTTAGTATACGTCTTTTATCTGAGGAGTAGTCCATAAAGCATCAGCTCCTATCCTTTCGTATTGCATGGTTCATATAAACATCAACCAGTATATTTATCTCGTTGTAGATATTAGCTCATTGCCTTTTGTCTAGTATTCTGCTTTTGGTTTTAAAACATTGTTCACACTAATGGCCACACCACTTTACGAATTTATTACTTGGGTGAGCTCAGTGTGGGCTTTTTGAATGACGAACATGAATGACTTCCTGGTTGAATGGTTGGCTGCTTTCATTGTTTTTTGCATATCTAGGAGTGTCATGGGCATAGATATACATATGTGAATGTATTTGTATGCCACACATATGGAAGTTGTCAGCAAAATTAATGATAACATTTTTTTCCTCTGACACGCGCTTAAAATTCAGCATTCATTTGTACATGTAAAAATAGGGATGCTCATATATGAATAAGTGCACAGTTACATATGCTTTTGTATATACGCTTAAAATAGAATAAACATTCGAAAAAAAATAAATTGTTATGATTATACTAATTTAAAAGCACTTAATTTTCCTACATCTGTAAAGTCATTGCATGGATTAGATATTTAATAAAATTTTCTTGACTATATAAGTGGGACAAATGTAAGCTTATGATTATTAATTATGTTTTCCTAAGCCAGGCGCATTTGATAGCGCATAAAACTGGAAAAAGGTCCATGCAATAGAAACCAACAATGTATATAATCTAATATACATCTATGTAAATATTTACATATGAATTCTTGCATTTAAGTGTCCTTTTTTTGGGACTTTTTGGGTTGCTTATCATGTGAAATAGTCTTTTCAAGAAAAGATACGAATGATAAATTAGAGTCAAATTAAAGATTCACATGAGTATATGTGTTATGCTATGTATTTCATTATGCTTATTTTCCGTGCTTAGGAAAATAAGAAATTTCTAGCCATCTACTTCATGCAAATATTGAAAAAGTTGATACATGCATACATTCTGCATCTGATTAATTTAATTTTCTCCGTTTACAACTTAAAACGCGACAAGTGCCAAGGAATTCTTTTGAACTCATTCCAAAGAGATATATCAATGAAACCCTAAATGAAATACCACCCAGAGCCTGATTTATTGTTTTTGATATTTTTTGAACGTAGAATATGTACTACGTTTCGTTATAGATACCATGCTCAGATTGTAGTAGTGGTAATTTTAGAGCTTCTCAAAATCGCTTATTAAACGTGGAGAAAGAAGTAAATGCCGCATTTTAAAGAAAAAAGTTAAAGATTAACTGGTATTAGTTTTTGGTAAGTGATCATGTTATTTTCTGTAGCAAAAAATAACGTGAAATATTAATTAATTTTTGGGGTAAATTTTCAAACTTAAAAGAGCTCTAGCAACTTGAGTTTCGCATATACTATATAACTTTCGTCTTCGGAACTTAGGTTCTATAGAATAAAATAAATATTAAAAAATTCAATTTTTTTTCTTTCGGGAAGTGTTGGTTGATATCCTCTAACTATGTTTATTTGATAACAAAAAACTATATGGGCTTAATTGATTTTCCATACAAAATTATTTTCATCCAAAATTTTGCAAAATAACGGCATGCATTATAAACATACATACGTACATACGAGTAATATTGAGGGTGAATAACCTAAATGTTTCACGCAGAGGTTTAAGGCTCGGACTAAGCCTAAGACAAAGACAAAGACTAAGAAAATGTGAAAGACGAAGAAAACGAGGAATACCGGCTTCACCAAAAATTTAAGTGAAAAATTATTTTTCCCTTCAACCAGTTTTCATATTAAATTCAAATAAAAAAATCTATTTTCACTTAAATTTCTTTCGTGGAAATCGCTATACGAAGAGGAATCCGGAGACGAAGACAAACACGAAGAAGAACAGAAATGAAGACGAAAACGAAATCCAAGACGAAGACGAACACGAAGACGAAAACCAACCCGAAGAAAAATACGAGGGGAATCAGAAGACGAAGACAACCAATGCCGAGACGAATACGAAGCACAAAGGTGAATTCGAAGAGCACGAAGACGAATACGAATACGAATACGAACCGAAAACGAGCACGATGGCGATAACGATGAGGAGGACGATGACGAACACGAAGATGAACTCGAAGACATATACAAACCTGAAGACGAAGACGAATGTGAACACTAAGACGAACACGAACCTAAATACGAAGGCGAACTCAAAGACGAACACTAATTTAAAGACGAAGACGAATACGAATGCGAAAACCAATACGAATACGAAGACACAGACGAAGACGAAGACGAAATCGAACTCGAAGTCAAACACGAAGACAAATATGTAAAAAGATGAAGACTAAGTTTAATATTTATTTTATTATTTTATTCAGTAGGAATTGTTCGAAAGAAGTTGCACTTTAGTAATATGGGCAAGGCGCACTATTTTTTTTCGTATTTTTAATGATTTTTTTAACTCAAATCAATAAAAACAGAACGACCAGCCCGCAGGTCTAGCTAAAAACGCTGAAATGTTGCTTTTTAATTTGATTTTGCAGTCAATAAAATATAACGAAGGCTGGTTCAAAGAAACCCTTAAAACCACATAAGGCCGTTAGTCTATCCTGAACTCTATATATGAGTATTGCTAGGCCCAGAAAAAATTACTATTCGATTCAGAAAAATATCCTGAATAATATATTCTAAATGTACCATCGAGCGTGACCGGGGTGTTATTTAAATTAATAAAAAAACAAAAAAAAATTTCCAACTCAACGCCAAGAACCCAAGAACTCTGACTGCGTCAAATCAATTCATTAATCATTATCACTTTCGCGCAATCGATTGGTAAATTCAAACAATTTTTTTATGATATGTTAGCAGGAAATAATGTTACTCATACGCCATGATGAAACCCAACAGGAAATAATAACAATTGATAACGCGAAAGCCATAAGTCGCTGCGGAGTACTTCCCACTGCAATTTTGTAGGGAATTTCTTCGTCTAAAATGTATTATTTTCATTTATTTGATTAATTTGATTTGACGCAGTCATTGAGTTGGACAAAAGTTTTAGTTTTCCATTAATTTAAATAATCCCCGGTTACGCTCGACGAGACTAATTGGATATCTTATTCGGGACATTTTTCGGAATAGATTATTATTATTTTATAAGTCCGTTAGATTTTTTATATGCTCCTTATTAAATCGCACCTGATTAATTACACTTGCTGCAGTATTGCCTTATTCAGAGTTATTTCCAGTATCGCCAATTATAGAATCATCAAAGACCTTGAGTATACATGAATATTTAATGTGGCCTCAAAAATAACATCCAAACAAAAGTCATTTATCTAACTCAATCTTTATTTATAATAATAATAATAATAATAATAATAATAATAGATTGGCGCTTACACATATGTTAGTGTTTGGCCGAGCTTCTCCTCCGGTTTGTGGCGTACGCCTTGATGTTGTCACACAAAGGGGGGGACCTACAGTTTTACGCTGACTCCGAACGGCGATTGTATTTTTATGAGAAGCTTTTTCATGGCAAAGTACCCTCGGAGGTTCGCCATTGCCTGCCGAGGTGCAACCGCTGTTAAGAAAAAACCTTTTTTCTATATTTTTTTTTGCGATGTTGCTTTGGCCAGGGCTTGAACCCAGGCCTGCGGAGCGGAAGTGCGCACTGCTTACCACTACACCACAGCGGCCGGCTTTCTTCATACTTAAAATAATTTTTACTTTTAAGAACTGTACTTGTATATCTTACGTAGAAGATGAGCGTACTTCAGGGCAGCTATCTTGGCCCACTTTTGTAACTTTTATTTATAAATGACCTTCCAAATGTTTTAAAAAAATCTTATCACATGATGTAGGGAAATTGTATTAAGAATTTCCTTTAATTAGTGCTTCTGGCAAACAAACCTTATTGGTGTGTTTAGCTGGTGCGAAATAAATTCTATGCCACCTCATTTGAAAAAGTCTATATTCAAGTGCTTTTCAAAAAAAAAACGTTTGAATCATTTACTTATAAAAATGGACCCTAAATTAAAATTTAAATCTCACGTAAACTCTTGTGTGCACAGGGCGAAAGGGATATTGGCAATATTGGAATGGCTGTCCGATTTCCAACGCTTTGTGGTAGCCTTATATCAGTGCAAAAACAATTTTTGTTATTTGCTCTAAAAAATTGTTCATGGGACTGGTCAAAAAGTCTTCAGCCATACACTAACCGCCTGAAGCTTATATATCTGGCTACGCTCCACAGAATCAGATAGATACTTGGTGTTTTCTTTTGTATAGAAAAGTAAAAGAATAAGATGGTTATCAGTTCTCTTTTGCTTGATTAAATGAACTTAAGTATTCTTCAGAGACTTTCAAGACATTATAGACCTGTGGCGCAAAGCATCTGTAAAGCCAACTTTGAGATGCGCGAAGCTTTTCGATGACTGTAATGTATATTACAACCATCGCTTTTCGTAGTTTAAAATACTTTACTTAACAGGTACCGATCTTCACTACTTGCAATCTCCCCTGCCAATATTTTTTATTCGATACTTCTAAACCGACACACATTACAGGCGAGCACTTAAACTTTTGTATCGCATAGAATTTTCAAAGAAAAAATATTAAACTCGGCAATCAATTTTTTGACAGATAAAGCAATCAACATACGTCATGATGTTTGCTTGCCCTTTTCTAAATAATGACACTTCGCGGCACATCTGAGGCTGTTGTTTGAGATGCTCTGGTGACAGGCTGACACAAAAAATTACACTAAAATTGCCGCAACGCCGAATCCAGTTTACTTCTAAATCAACTTTGATAAGGGATAACGGAAATTCATTTTAAAATACATATGTATGTACATATATAAATCATATCTGCTTATTCTACGCAGTAATCTGACCTTTTAAATAGTCTTTTTGCTACTTCGGTAGTGCATAGTTAATTTATTATCCAATTTGCTAATGAACGCTCTTTAGTGGCTTGGTCACACTCTGCTCATGCCAGTTAAAAAGAAAAATAAGTTTTTTGGTGGGTAATGTGCCTGTTTCTATTGATTTTGATACTGACAGTCACTTCACGCTAAAAAAATTTTGCAAAAATATTATTATATCAGAATGGAGAATTTGTTTCTCTTAGGTTTCACATATTTATTTATTCAAGCTCTGGAAAGACAGTAAGTACTATTTTCTTGATGAAAGTTAATTTAAATATATTAATGTAACCCGAATACTAAAATATCGACTAAAATTTTGTGTTGTAAAAGTATATGCCTCATTAAGCAACTCTCCGCCCATTCTTCCAACCTTCACTGTCTACACTCGAGTACAATTTCACCACAACTAACTGGAATGCTCCATCAACCGTAGCACAATATATACCTCCGGAGCTCCTTACGCTTTTAGCCATAGTCCACCTACTTTTACTCAGTCGCCATTGGGTTTTGGAGGTCATCAACCCCTTCCTAAGCTACTGGTTTCGCCCGAGTTTCACGGCTCACCAGAAGAGTGGCCGATGCTTTCAATAGCTTTCAATACGCGGCTGAAAAACAGCAAAGCTGCTGACGGCCTGCCAGCTGTGCTATTCAAGTACGACGGCGAAGAGTTGATAAGGCACATGCATCAACTCTTATGCAGAACATGGTCAGATGAACGGATGCCCGACGACTGGAATTTAAGTGTGCTCTGCCCAATCCATAAGAAACGCGACTCCACCATACGCGCCAACTACCGCAGGTTCAGCCTTGTAAGCACAGGTTGCATGGTCTTATCGAGCGTAAGGTGTGAATGATGGAAGCTCACCGTCAACGAACTGATTGGGCCTTATCAGTGTGACCTTAGACCTGGTAAATCCACCATAGACTAGGTATTCACCATAGCCAAGACTCATGAGAATAGGACCGACGAACACCATCTATTTTCTTGCGTCTGTTTTGCCTTCTCGGAATTAGATAGAAAAGCAAAGCGTAAGGCTCTTATATCAGAGAGCTTCTCTGTTCAACATTGCGGTTTAGCGGTCATTAATTGACTCCTCAGAAAGACTTGGGTGGGTGCCTTCAAAAGATTTCCTTGCAGCCCACGCTTCCTGCGACTAGCTTCTGTCACGCCTTTTCTCAGCATCACCGATTACAGTTTCGCCATTTATGTAAGTGGAGATCAGCCGCGGCTATCTGGTTTCACCTTCCAGGTTCAGAATTACAATGTCTAGATGTTAAATTCTAAAGATTTATTTCAGTACTGCATTATCGGAACATCTCTTTGATCTCATCCGGCGCAATCGGTACCGAATAAAGCCAGATCCGAGCCTGCGGACGAAACTCTTTTACACCTCCTCAACCACAGCTACTTTAGATCTATGATCGACCGCTAGTTAGCGCAAACGACTCTTTTGACCATGCCATGGTGCCGTCCGGCAGTTCACTTTCATAGCGTGGCGGCGGTCCAGAGTTTTCTCTGACCGCTTTGAGGAAGACTCCAGAGATAACATTAGCCGCCCGCGGCCAATAACGCACAGAATTATGAATTTGGCTAGCCCAGCGGCTTCACAAAACGGTTTTGGCGCTTCTCTTGTCCGGGGTTCCTTCGATAGGAAAACACTTTCTTCTTGCGAGCTCTGTCTTTTGACAAGTTCACACCGCGGTGCGCTGTAGCCTCGGAAGTCCCCAACAGCTCAGCCTCCTAGCCACCGCCAAGCAACCCTCTGGCTCACTCAAGTCTCCCCGTACTCTACTGAGACATCAATTGCGCTCTCATATCAGGAAGTCGTTGGCTTAGCAACTCAGTATTTTCAATCTGTTGCCAAGTTATTAAAGAATATTAGCTTAAGATTGACATATTTGCTTTTAATTTAATACTTCAAATAACTACACACATTTCTTTGGCACTTTTAGTTCAAGTTTCAAACCAAAACCCACAGTTATTAATTTAAATGGGTAAAAGCTATTATCTAGGCCAATAATATCACTCACAACGACTTAGCTTATCACTTTGAAGACAAACGGAAAGTTACCTTAAAGGAACGAAGTTCCAGCTTAGCGGCGCTATGGCAACTATAAACGTATGTACAAACGTGTTTGCGTTATAGTTAAGTAAATTCATATGTGGGTGTGTGCAGATAAGACTCCTTGTAGCAGCTGATGAATACATTATGTAAATGAGGTCACTCATTCAATTGCACACTCTTGTGACAACGCACACACATGCCACATATTTATGTATGTACCTTCATTTATACAAACACATGTGTAGATGAAATTGCTTTGCTAAGCATTGCACATAATTTTATCTATTATATATAAGAACTACAAAGCACAAGTAGACAACAATGCCGTAAGGTATCATATTAATGTTTTTGCTTATTCTCATTATTACCTATATTTTTCTGCATCAAACAAATGCTTTTGATGCATAGATGTCATCCACACATACACACGGGCACAAACAAAGAGCCTTTCTTCTTTTTGCCACTTTGTCCTATAACAAATTAAATTAATTTGTCATTCCAAAGTGTGCCTAAGAATGGCAAAAAATGCCTACATACATGCGCGCGCTCACAAACCTACACATGTACAAATACAAGCACTTGCTTTTCAAACATTTGTCTTAAGCGCCCATACGTATGTATGTAACATAATACATGCAAGCATAAAGCCGCCTGTAATGAAAATGTGAGTTTATATAATAAAATACTCGATTTATAAAGCAATATGTATGTATGTAGATGTACCAGCGTGCGTGTGTGTTTGCGACTAGGCCACTGTAGGAGCCTTTGAGTTGATGAAAAAGTCAACAGGCAACGTTCTTCCTTAGCAAAAAATTCTTTTTAATGCTTTGTCTTCACTTTAACTACTCTCCATTTTCATTGACTAGCTGTCTGTCACATACATACATAGCTTGCATTTCTTGGTTGTTGTTGGTAAGCACACAGTGGATGCCTATTTTATTGGTTACTACAAATGACTTCGCATAAATCACGCTTCGATACTGAAGTGCTGAGGCGTATGTGCTCTGACGAAAGGGTGGTTCAAAGAGAATTTACTTTATCGATGTAAAATTAAATGAATAAAAATGCACGAAAAATTAAAATTTTTTATCAGAAGCCAGCAGTGCAGTGTTGTGTTCGCTTTGAAGCTAATACTGCGCCCAAAAGTATACAGCATTATATAATTGAGCAACTGAAATTCATATGCTAGATTAGGTTAGGATAGGGACTGGCTTCTAAAATGCAAGAGAAAGCAGGTGCTTTGGCTGTCAGAATATGTAGAGACAGGCCATCCTGGAGGATGGAACACTGCAATAGAAGCGAACATCTGCGTGGACGAAGGTCATCTCTCCTACAGCAATACTTACCATGCAGAAGCGAAAATCTTTTGCAGTCTCAGCTCTTAAAAATCAAACTGTTGTAGCTGGTTGGTTAGCTGCAGAGCAATTTGGTGCTATTTTTTGCAATTCTCATGGGGAATGAGTTCTTATCTAAGTAAATCCTACATGGCTTACTCAAACTATCTTGATTTTCTGAAGAATCTACTTAATACGCCTACAGTAGCTGCTGATAGATTCATGTAGTTTTGCCACTATGTGCTTTCCTCGTGTTTTATAAATAAAATTCGCAGCGCTTCACCACATAAATGTTTCGCTATAATGAAGTCCCATTCTTGCTGTATATTTTTCCAAGAACAATTGCCCTATCAATTGCTGTTATTCTAATACTTCCGTTCTTGACCTATTTGCAGATCAGAGGATTTTGCCCCATTATGATGTGGCCAGACTTCACTTGATATTTTGCAAGAATGTATATCTCACCATATGTTCTCTTTGGATTATTTATTTCCAGTTCGTCCAAATAGGATTCATCCTTTGCCAATTCATCAGCTTTCTCATTGCCCTTTATATTCTTATATGCGAGAACCCATTGATTAAGTTACTTAACGATATTCCATTTTGCATTTCTTGGAATTGCCGTCGGTGAAATCGCTGGATTTAGCCTGCGATATATTTGTGAACTGGCGAGCTATATTGCAAGAAAGTCCATCATGCTTAGACCAAATATGCTTATCAAGTTCATGATTTCATGTCTGGTAGCGTAGAACCATGGCTAAGTCTACGGCTTTAACGTTTGGAAAACAGCAGAGAAGCGTACGATTAAGCATTACAGGCGCTGTGAGTACAAACTTTTTTCATTTGGTCTAAAGGTTAAGGAGAAAGCAATGAATGACAAGTGTCGACTGCATTCTTACAATCCATGGCACGGGTATGTGACTTCTGAACATACGGAACTAAATATTAGAGCTCAATTTCACCAAAAAAATTTAGGGTCAGTCTGCCTTACACCTAGAGAGGAATGAACCGATCTAGAATCTCTTGCAGGAAACATAGTAAAAGATTTCTTCACGAGCTACTCCAAAACCGATATGCTAACTGGTGCTGAATAGCATTGGGAATGAATTTCCGATTCATTTATGCTTTGGGTTCGATTCCAACGGTTTCCGAATGGAACGTTTTTTCGCAGTACGGGAGATACCAAATCAAGAACTGCACTCAAAGCAAGGCTAAACTAACAGCCTTAGAAAGCACTCGTACTACATTCAAATTAAGTAATAATATTTCTGGGATTAGTTTTTCCGACCACATCTCGGCAAAAAGTTCACTCGGAGATCACACAGGCCAAATTCGATGCCCGGATGGTCTTGCGATACCTAGTTTTCCCTCAACTGCCTTAGCCCTCAAAGAAGTGATCCTGTCGAATTTTGAAGCATATTCGCCGGAGTGCGCCGCACTTGCATAGACATTTCTAGATGGATTCTATCTATTCTTCAACTCTACAGCTTATGCATTAACCGTTATGCGAGGCATCTGGTGGCCATGTGACCAATGGTTCACCCGTTAGTATTCCAATGAGAAGCCGAGAGAGTGCATGTACGCAGATTAGCCGACCAGCTGCGCTGGCCATCTCCTCAACTAGCGAAGACAGGTGAGGTATATGAATCGCTTTCCCTAACCTTAGTGGGGATCTCCTTCTCTCGCACTCCTCCGCTTTCTCAATATATGCTGTTTGAGAATCAATAAAAATGTAAGTTAGAGCTAAATTGTACCGCGAGCTGGGGTTCTGCACCTCACTCGTCGAGGCGAAGGTCTAACAGGTGTACAGGATTCTCATAAACCATCGCATGGATCCGGAGACTCTTGGAGACCTGCGATGTAACAAAGTTTTTCTTGAAAAATTCTTACAGGGCAGTAGCAGAATCTAGCTTATCAAGCTGAAGAGGAATAAAATATGATCGTAATTTAGATAGGCGCATTTTTGGCTCAGATGACAAACGATTGACATTTCTATCAATAAGCGGATGCCGCAGGTTCCTTAAATAGCTCAGTTTTTTTACATTCCATCCGGTGTATCTATGCCTGTGTGCTTGGATCTCAAATTGGATTATAATATCGAAGATGGAAGACCTTTGCCTTTGTCTACTGAGTGAATAGCTTCTTTTTTTGAATTTCTTAAGCACTTTCCATCAATTGGCCGCCTGAAAAGTCTAAAACAGTCGCCGTCCCGGGGCTACTCATGCATTTTATCATCGTTGATCTAACTCAGTAGCTAGAGCTTAAGACTCTTGAATCACCCTTTATATGTACGCATGGCTTCACTCAATTTCTTCATCATCCACAATATCTTTGTCGTGTTTCAAACGCCATCGCAGTATATTTCATTGTTCCAATTTTATGCTTTGTCTATGTTTTTATCACCCCATAAAAGTGCTATTCAATACACTCGCGCACATTGTGTTTATGACTTTGCCCCATCCTGTTGACAAGTGTGTCGTTGCCTAGTACATACATATATATATATAGCTAAGCATCATTAACTCGGATATACTTCTGCTATATGTGTGCAATTTATTGTGCGCCTATTGATTCCCTCATACACATTACCTACTTTCTTCAAGACAGATTTCAGGAAGTAATTATAATTAGATATCAGCGCATATAAATCAGTATTCAATTTATTGGAATTGCTAGGGATATGTCAGTTATTAAATTGAATAACAAACTGACGCATCGGGGAAGTGGAAAAAAGAGATATTTAAAGAACTGACGTGTACGAATGTATGCGAATGACAGCTTCAATAACCAGACGGTTATATCTTCAATTAAGAAAATAATTAAAAATTAAGCTATTTTATTCAACGTATACACCTACGTAGAAGGTATAAAACCATATATTACCACTTACCTAATTCTCTTTCCTTATCCTGAATTCGGAAATGAATCTGTCCTAGATGTAGCTGAGCGCGATATTCGCATTTAACTACTTTGAAAAACTTGCAAGGAGTCGGCGCTTATGCGCACCATCAGCAAAGAACCTTTTCCATTACTGGAAGGTGGCCCACCTTAGGGGTATGCGTAAAGAGGCCCATAATTCTGAACACTGATACATCGTTGAACATAAGTTGATTTCCGAGGTGGTTCCGGGATCCAATTAAGTACTCTTTCCATTCCTCAACCGCTTCCGTCTCTTAGGACGATTTACAGTGATCCCAAAGTGGCATTTCCGATCTCAAGAAAACTTAATAGAGCATTGTATCTTTACTCGCCAATAGCCTTTAACAGATAGCTATCGAGTGAGTCCATTTCGTCAGTTAACAACGAATCCTTCCTTTGTCGGAATGTGTCTCAACAATTATAAACTCTGCAGCCACTCTTGTGAATAACGCGGAGGTAGATGCTTGAGTTTCATCCGACGTTCAGGGCACTTCAACATATGCAATTGCAGGAAGAGGCGGGCATGCGGACGGTTGATTGCAACGAAAGGGTTACAGAAAATATGATTCATCACAAATACTTATAAGCTTACGAGTTGTCATTTCACGTACAGAGACAAGAGTTTTTGTTCTTTTGAATCCTTATCTTCAGCTGCCTTTTTTCAACTTTACAACCTTTTGAAGACAACCAACACAGGACTTCTCCCTAGAGGTACTCTTATGGCTTATACACTGTTTTACCGTTGTTGGCTCCATCTCTTATGTCTATATCTTATGTGGAGAAGGAGAAGGACTCGTAGTCTAGTATCTTCACATGCTTCACAATCTTGGTTGTTCCACTGGTGATAGTGCGCCCTTGACCTCATTCAAGAATACTTGCCATTGGAAAAGCCAATATGCCGTCATCGTCCACCAGTAGTTTGCTTTCATCGAGCCTTTGGTGCAAACTTCAGCTAAAGAGGGCGCTGAGCCTTTGGCCTGCACATTCGAGGCCAGGGCTCCAACGATTCCTCAGCGAGACTCCTTATTTGTTGGATGACCCATGCAGAGGTATCTGGTGTGGGTTTCAACATGAGAAAATGCCTGATTTTGCGATGATGTGGCAGAGGCGGTTTTGCCACGACCAACCCTTTCGCTAATTATGCGCTTGGTTATTGCTAAGGATACAGTGACGCCAGATGTTAGCCCTGCTTAAACCGCCTTCATCCGCCGCTGCCTTCGAGTAATTGGTGCAAGATCAAGTTCGAAACTTGGCCTTGCCACACCAGCGGCTGTCGCGCTATGACTTTTGTAGGGAGCGGCATTACTCCTTCGAGCTCCACCATTCTTCGTCCAGTAGGCATTGAGGTAGAAAGCAATGAGCATAGCCACAGTTTTCCTTCTCATGTATTGTAATCCAGAGGATTTGGAAGTCACAGCACCCACCAAAGTGCCGCAGGTTTCCGAAGGTGTAACCTCTATTGACTTTTGCTAGAAATAGCGGCAGAAAAGGGATCTGCCGATTGGACAAGAGGGGTTTTCCCGCTTGAGTTTTTTTCTTTTCCTCTCTTCTGGTTAAATGAAAACTTACAATCGCTGACATTGGTAGATCATGGATAGTGAGCTGCTTCGCGACACACAATATTTGCAAGCAAATGGTCCGCTTCCGACTCCAAAGAAGAGTAGATTAACCGCTCATCTGAACTGCTGGTCGTTGACAAAGGAGGCTTTAGAGATGGTTGTGTCCTCCGCATGCCTATACGCTTGGTGCATCTGCCATCCGCAATCATATTTGCTCGCAAACGTTGGACGAGGTGGATGTCAAATATTCAGTATGCAACGCTATATTTCGCAAATCACAATTTTTATATTTCCTTTTTATTACATATTCAGCAATACCTACTTATTTAGTACTTCTTGCGCTAAAGATAATACGTGTTAAATCGCAAACCCTTTTTAATAATTCAATTTTATTTATAAGCTTCAATGAATATACATAATTCAAGAATGAAGACGTGATTAAGATTTGAAATAGGTCGACATTTTTACCATGCTCTGTCACAAGGCCAGTACATTACCCATTGCTCAAAGGGTTATCGCAAAACACCGATGTGTTTTTGTTTGTCGATATAAATACAATTATGAATTTTACAGCGATTGTCGCCACAGTTCATTTTGGTGTCCCTTTCTTTTTAATTTTTTTATCTCCATTCCAGTTCGTAACACTTTTGCCATTCGTACAGCCGTACGTTTCATTTTATAATACTGTAATCTCTCAACCAGCATATAAAGAGTGTTACCATATTAACACACACAAAATCTAATAATAATAAATTCAAGCAATTTTAAAACCAAACCAGACCGTTTGTTATACAATGCCTTCAGTTTTAAATGTAGCACAAAAAATTTACGTCCTACTGACTTTCCTTTTAGTACGTCTACAATTCTTGGGTATTGTAACTAACAAATGGGAAAGAATGGCTCTAACAGAATATTTAATAGATGTATTTTTATAGTATTTGTATTATAAAAAAGAAAGTTAGGAAGCAAAAAAAAGTAAAACTGCGCGCTCGGCAAAATCATATCGCACGCTGTATCGCATTGCCATTCAAGCAAATCTTTGCTGCCATTTATATACGAATACATGTACATACATATGTATGCATTAGAGAGCTGCTTAAATGGTTTTACTTTGCCTGGACAAGCTCAAAAAATTTTAGATGTCAATACAATTACTTACTTATTGAAAATAGTTTTACGGTGTTGGTAGATTTTCGTCAATTTTAAGATTTTTCAGTATCTTTAAAAGTCTTTCACAGCATTTTTTCAGATTCTGTTGAAAGTAATAGGTATCTAAGATCTCTTTTTTCAAGATTTTCACGATTTATTTTTCTGGCCTAATTACACCTTTCTGAAATTTTGACGAGTTTTTAGAATTTATCCCAACTTTTAGGAAATTTTTAACACTAAACGAAAGTTGAAATACCATCAAAATTTATTGAGATTTTAGGAATTTTAGGGAATTTTCGGAATGCCACAATTTTACTCTGGGTTTTTGTTGAATCATCAAGTTTAGATTTGTAAGATTTTTAACTTGTTTTACTACTGACACTTTTCTAAATTTTTCAGGACTTTTATTAACTCTTATTGAAAATTTGCGATATTTTCAGAGTTTTTTGAGTTGCCTTGAATTTTTTGAGTTTTTCGGATTGTCTCAAATATATTTTTGGATTACTAAAATTATTAATTACAGAATTTTAGAATTAATTTTCGGATTCGTAGGGTTTTTAAACTTAATCGCTATCTGACACTTTTCAAAATTTGTCTGGACTTTAAGATATGTTCAGATTTTTTTTTGATCGAAAAAATAAAAATCAAAAATAACGATTATTTTTTAATTGGAAAAACAAAAGTCAAAATTAACGATTATGTTTTGATCGAAAAAATAAGAATCATAAAATAACCATTATTTTTTGATCGAAAAATAAAAATCAAGATATTTAACTACTATTTTCGGTCCCAGCTATAAAGTGACATTTTCATACAAATCTTCAATTTACAAAGCAGTTATAGTCTTCTTTATTTTTTATGAATTTGAGTGCTGAAATATAATTTATTTTTAACTCCGATGGAAAAATAGTACCGTTTTTTTGTATTAAGAGTGATGCGCCCTAATATACATACATACATCCATACATGTGCATTAGACCGTATCGCAAAAAAGCACGCCGTGCACCGCTGAGTCTTAGGGCAAAACAATTTCTAAAGTTTAAGTAAAGATCTTTAAGTTTGATGTATCGATGTTCTTGCCTCAGGGAAGCTATTTTTCTGTTTCAAAGTTCATTTAACTCAATTACCCTTTTCTAGTACTTCCCCACAACATCTCAGTTCTTACCACCCTAACGTACCACACTAATGTCAGTTAATTAAAACTCGCCGAAAATCATTAAACTTTTGCTGAGGAAGGATATCGATTATTCCAGAAGAACTATTTAAAAAAAATTGTTTTGCCGAATGTAGGTGTCAGCCAAAATAGTCTTGTAAAATTACTTTAGACTGCGGTGTGTATGGCGAACTTTTTTTGTTCGCTTACAAGGTGGTGCGATCTAATGTGTATTAAAGACTTTTTATGTGCCATTGAATCAATGGTTAGTTCATCTCTTTGCGGAAGTCTTTCAAAATAGATATCTCTGGCATTTTATTAAAGCAGCTTATCCCGAGATAGACCATTTTTCCTTCAAAGCATAATTTCATTGTGTTTGCAAATAATATTTTAACGATTAACTATCCATATGTGAGGTTTAAGATGCCCCTTTAAAAGCAGCTTCATAAAAATATAAAACTTTTCAAGGGTAACTTATTATTTTTTAATTCAAAGTCAAACCTCATTAAGTCACTTAAGTTGTTTCTATAGAAATGCCACAGATATGTATGCCTCCAAACTATGATAAAGCTGTAAATGTTGCGAAGCATAGCGAATACACGCGAATGTTTTGAACGCTCTTGCAATCCCGTTTACGCAGCCCTTTGATGTATACATGCATATGTAAATAGGTATAATAAAAAGCGCTCGAAGCATACACTGATGCTGATGCTCAATTTCTTTAAATTGTTTGCTTTTTTGTGGCAGACAGCGTGCCTGCCGGCCTGTTTACTTCCCTGTCTGTCACTTTCTCCCTCTCTCTCCCTCTCTCTCCCTCTCTCTCTCTATCTCTCTGCCTGTCTATTTGTCCATTTTGCTATGCAACATTTACATTTTATTAAGTTATTTATCTTTGTATTTCATACCATTGCCTTCTGCGCTTCACTCACTCGCTCGCCTATTCTGGTGGTGTTGACTATTCATTTCATTTTTATTGCGTTAACATAATACTTCTTCATATACGAGTACATAGATATATATATATTCTACTCATCTGTTTGTCCTTTCTCTTGCTTTTCTCTAAATTATAGATGAAAATCCAGCAGCTATGCAAAAAAGCAGCGCCAACTCGGTACGCACAGCAGCTGCGTGGGGCAGCAAAGAAAAAAGCATGTCGTTACTCATGCTGCTGTTGATGGCAGCAACAATAATAAAAACTCTGATGACAAAAGCAAATATAATAACGAGAACAATCGCAGTAATACAAGCAGAATCAGATTCAGAAGCAGAAGCAGCAATGAATGCTAAAACAATAACAACAACAGCTCAGATATTCGATTGCCAGTCGCAGTTCAAGTCCATGGAGGAAGCTGTGAATTGTCAACAGCAGCAGGACCTGCTCGAGCAATAGCATTTCCAACTGCAATGTCTTACACATCCTTCGCAATGTCTCAAGCAGCCACAGACGTCAAGGATATTTATTGTTTTTGCTTTCGTTTTTGTTAGTATTTTTGTGATTGCTTGCGCTTTCATTTGCTTGTTTTATTGGATTATTGTTACGTTAGTATTTAGTTGTGAACAGACATTATTGTTGTCTCCTCCTCCTACTACATGCGTATGCCTTTATACAACCGGCTGGCAGGAAGGAATGACATTGCTGCTAAAGCCGCTGGCGTCACTGTCATGTTGATAACAAGCAAAACAACAACAGTAATAGCAACAAGAAAATCGCTGACAAAGCCAGGTGGCAGCTTTGGGTGGTACCTAGTCAGCTTGTCAGTAAAAGCTGGAACCGAGACTCATCAACGGTAACAACACGAGCAGCAGCAGCAGCAGCAACAATATCAGCGTAAGCAACAGCTACAACTGGGTCTTTGCAACGGCAGTGGAGCAGTGCTGGCAATCTCATCAAGCGCTTGGCTTCATCGATTTCCATGAACTCACACCATTTCACACCCACTCCGACATAGCTTTGCTGTAATGGCATTACGCCTTGCTGTCGCTGTGGTTGCCACTGCTGCTGTCGTTGCCTTCTGGCTATACAACTGCAAGCTTTTGCATGTTGCATGCAATTTATTGCCTTATTGCAGCCGCCCGCTGACGCATTTCATCAGAGAAATTTACACACTTCCCCACCGGCTACCAGATGAAAATCCAGCAGGAAGAGATATGAATAAGATTGTTGATGGCCAGCCGGGTAGCCAGTCAGTCAATCAGTCAGTCAACATGCCAGTGCAGCAGGTAGCATTGAGACATAAGCATAGTAGGGGTAGAAGGCGTGTGGCATGTGGCATGCGGCATGTGGGTGTTACATCTTGAAGAGTAAGCGGCACGTTATTGGTTACTAGGCACTGGCATGAGCAGCGAAAACAGCATTCTTGGCTATTATGGGCATTTGTGATTTTGAATGCTGATTGCTTGCCTCTCGGAAGAGCAGGCGCGTAAATAGTTGGGCGGGTGGCAGTAAATAGCAATCAAGAAATTAAGAAAGTATGAAGATATGATAACAACACAAGTAAATAGTAGTAAACAAGACAGTAGCGCAGGCGGGTGGATATCGCACAAACATAAGAAACAAGTGGGTGTACAATAAAAGAGCGCGCATTTAAATATTTGCATTTCATTTTGTAAGTGGGCAATGAAGCAAATACAAGACAATTCTACGCAATTTAAATAATTCCACATTACACACACTTCTTCAAACGATTGTGCGACGCTTCTTTTGTGAAATGAAGACGCAAGTATGGCACCATTTTAGTATCCCAGCAACACTTGTGCACAAGGATGTAATTACTCTGTTCGCATAACGGTTGGATATAGACATTTGTATACCAAAATTCTCAGAATGAAAAGAGAAATCGATAAGGCCATGTCCGTCTGCCCGTCCGTCCGTGTGCACGATAAGTCGAGCAAAAATTTAGATATTTAAATGAGATTTAGTACGTAGGTTGCCTTTTGTCCAAGGTAGGTGTTATTGAAAATGGGCGAAATCAAACGGTAACCACGCTCACCTCCCATATAACTACGGTGACCATATATTTGAACTTAAAAAACAGAACAGTAAAACTCATTTCAAAATTTTAAGAAAAATGTTGTTATTCAACTTAAAAAACTATTTCACATTACAAAACTTACAAAAAAACGAAGATAAAAAGAATTTTTCTAATGAAGGTTCTTTTTATCAGGTACCGAGAACGCGTTACTGTAAGTACAACGATAATAGCAGAAGCCTCGGCAGATGCCGAGTGGATTATCGTTACTAATCTTATAACGCAAGAATGCCTGGACCGATTTCGATAATTCTCACCAATTCGGACTGGCCAAACAAGAAGAATACCCAAGAAAATTCCCGAAAAATCCCCGAAAAAAAATTATAAATAAAATTCATTTTCCCATACATTTTGTATGGAGCGATTTTACGACGACAACTTGATGATCGCTAACGTCAATACCGTACATCCGATTGTGGAAACACGCACACCAACGTGATCGTCTCGAAGAGGAGCAAGTTCTGAGATGTTTTTTAAATAGGGTTGCCATCTGCTTGAAAAGTCAAATTTAATAACGTCAATACCGAACATCCGATTGTAGAAACACACACCCAACATGTTTGTCTCGGAGAGGAGAAGGTTGCCACCTATTTTAAAAGTCGAATTTAATTTAATTATGGGTTAGTTATATAAAACATTAAAATATGAGTGTTGAACGATTCGTTCCGGCAAGCAGAAGGTTTGTAGCTATATTTTTAAGAGAATTGCCACCTATTTGAAAAGTCTAATTTAATTTAATTATACACAAGTTATATGAATAATTAGCTATATTTTAAATAGGGTTGCCACCTATTTCAAAAGTCAAATTTAATTAAATTATACACAAGTTATATAAAGTATTGAAATATGGGTGTCAAACGAAAGAATGTTAAGAAATATTTAGTTTGAACATATTATACGTGGTACATATTGCCTAGAAAGTTCAATTGTTCCAAAGCACCTTGGTATATACTGGTCCGATGCACCGGGACGTGTGTATACTGTTTATATAAATAACGCCGAGTGTTATTGTACATTATTCTTTGCTTTGAAAAACGTGGACGGAGTAGAATGCCAAACATATAGAGAAGCATGCTTTAAACTGGGCTTACTTGAGAATGCTCTGCATTGAAACACAACTCTGACCGAAGTTTCACTACCGTGTCATCCAAATCAAACACGAACTTAGTTTGCGATAATTTTAACAACATGCGCACCATCGAATACTCGATAACTGTGGGAAATATATCGTGAGGGCTTCAGTGATAACTTTATAAGACAAGCACGTGCAACCGATCCAAATCATGAATATTCGGGTGACATTTTCAATGAACCTCTAATATTTATTGATGGCTTATGCATGCAAATCAAGCACAAAGACATTTGGTAACTCAGTGTGCCAGCAACGACACGAGACAGAAATGCTGTGCAAGACAGAGACTCGATTTGAGAAGAGCAGTTTGATAAAAATCAGCTGGAACATTTTGTGAAAAAACAAAAAGAGCTTTAGTTATGGATCAGAAAGAAGAAATGCTTTTACGAAAAATTTATCCGCTAAATGGATCCTCCAGATGGCGCTAGAGTCGAGTTATTGAGAAAATCCGTATTTATAGTACGATTTTGGTGAAATTAGAAGAGTATGCTTCAGGTGCGATTTGAAATCTCTTTACGAAAAATTAAATTAAAAATACTGCATAAGTGTTCTATACAAAAACTGTTTGTAGTAAACGCATTTCTATAAAATTTTAATATATAAAAACATAGGCCCGCAGTCATAGTCGAGATAAAGTTGACAGGCATCTCATTGAAAATTATGTCGAAAAAATTCTACTGACTTTATAGTAGAATTTATCTTAACTGTGACTACGAGATATTGTTGTTAAATTCATCAAAACCTGCATTTTCAACTGCAATTATTACTACTTTAAGTTACGTGGAGTGAAACCAGCGGGTAAAAGCTAGTTTAATATAAATCTGATTCAAAAGCTGACTTTGAAAAGTCACTGTGTCAAGGAGAAGACGGAAGCAAATACAAATACCGAAAGTGGCGATTTTTTGCAGCCCAGATCCAACCCGACCGTCTCTGGTCCACCCTATCGTTCAGCGCTCACTAAGCTGCCGTGAGGCCGATCTGTTCAAGAATATTCAAACAATAGTCAAAAATACTCCCTTTTCTACCTTGTCTAACGAAATCACTCCAAGCGTAACCTTCTTAGTAACTTTTTCAAGCCACTCACTTTCCAATTGTATTACTGCGGTCTGATGCCCAAATTAACATTTTTAAGAAGACCAATATTGACCTGTTTGTTGCCTATGAAAAAAATCATAACGCTACTATCGACGCCACGAAATACAGCAACTAACTGGCTATCTTCTCTATGACAGCTAACCGCGCCTGGAAAACACTGCAAGTAAATTCAAGGGGAATTATCGCCAAACATAACCGCCTCTAACAACCCTTCCATTAAAACCTTTATTTTATTTCTACTTACATATATATACATATATATAGATAAATGTATGCATATATCCAAGTGATATGTCAAAGAAAAGAAATGTAGTAATTTTTGTCATTGTTCAAGCTTGCCAGGCATTGTATTTAGTAGCGAAATCCACATCAAAAATTCTTTGAACCATCGTGTTGACTGAAGCGAAAAAACTTGCTTTACATACATATGTATGTGTACGTGCTTTCAAATTTGCGGTTTTAACCAAATTAAATATTGTTTGTAGTAAATTTAAATGACAGTCATTCAAGTGAATAAAATGCGTCAAGCCACCAGCAGACAAGCAGTCAGTGGCTAACAAGCGGAAGTCTCCATCCCATCCCCCGCGCTATGCTAATCAAAATAAAAGACAGGCAAACAATGTATTTATGTATATATATGCATACTTGGACAAAACTTATCTGGCATTTTTTACGAGGCACTTCCTTGTTTTGTTTTTATTTAATTTTTTAGAATTCGTTTCCTTGTTTCCTTGCGCCTTAACAAGTATACGATCTTCATACGTATTATTTAAATTTTCCACGGACTCTCTCTCGCTCGAGTGGTTTGCTGTGCTAGGTGAACAAGAAAATGTGGTTTATTTGTGTGGCAATTCTAATGAGTGAATTCAATTAAGGGAGCAGCGATGTAAA
>JAPVRG010298080.1:2381-12477 GCA_029783565.1 Rhagoletis cerasi
AGTTTTTAATGTTGTATAGCTCTTCATTTAGAGAATTTTGGCAACGAAAATTTAGCGTAGCGATTGTCAGAATCCCGCTGCTGGATAAGGAAGCAGAAGAAGTTAGACTAGCGGTAAAAGAGAACAAGATAAAGTACCTCCCGAAGAGTCTAAGTTTAAATAGAAGGTTTTGGGGCTTTTCGAGAAAGCAGTAATTGATTAATTCTACCAACCGGGTTTATAAGATGTAGAGCTCTTCATAATCCACCAGTCGACTTCACTTAATCGACTAACCGTTTTCTCTCGACTTTTTCAACTAACCGCTCACAAACAATTAGTCGACTAATCGCTAATTTTCGTTTTTTCGACTGGTTGCTTTCTTTCAATAAACATTGATTTTTTTTAATGCTATGCTTATTGACAAAACTCACCCGCGCTAACAACAATAATTTTATTGCGAACCACTGTCACGGTTCCAATAATTTCGGTTAGTCGATTTTCAGACTACTAATACAAGTGTTTATTCACGTCGCCCGCATACAGCCGACATGGGCCGAGCACAATTCAATCGATGCCGGCTGCAGTGTGCGCGTAGCGTAAAGGCTGGTTTCACTACGTCAAATTCCCCGTTTTTTGGCCGATAATACATATAATCGATAAAAGTATGAATAAAGGAGATAAAGTTATGTCAAAATGGGTCGACAAATTTTGTCATCAAAATATGGCATAATGAAACCCAGCCTTAAGTGTGCTGGTGTGTTTACCGCCAGCCACTTCAACCTAACCTAACTTAACGTATGTATGTATAACCTTCTTCTCTAAGACTCGAGGCATCTGCGCCAGCCAGACCATTTTCTTGTCTCAGTAATGACTAGAAAATCCTTAAGACGAAAGCTGTGTGAGTGTCAAGTCAAAGGCCAAGAGCTACCTTTCACCCACGCGTAATAACTCAACTCAAATCATGCTCAAACACTTTCTCACTTGTTAAACTTAAATATTATTTATTAGACGATAGAACCAAAATGACAATTAAAAACTAATACTCACGACTCCAATCCATGCCATAAAATGAAAACACTTCGCTACCGCTAACCACCAAAAGGCAAAACTGTAAAACGAAGGCATTTGCGCTCACTTCTCCAACCTGGCAGTAAAAAACGCACAAATGCATTTCGATTACGATCGCCAATTTACGAGCTCGCCTGGAGTGAACATTAAAATGTTGTAAATTATGTTTGAATATTTCAATGGCGCTCTGTAAGCACAACAATGAATTATTTAGATAGATTTTAGTAGCAACGACTCTTTATCTTGTTTTTTTTTTTTAATGTTTACTATACTTCTTTTATTGCAACACTTCGATTCAAAAAAGTCTTCATTACAGAATGCAAGACGCCAAAAGCTATAAAATTTGCAGAGAGTTAACTATGAAAATGGCAGTAAAAATAAAAATTTGCAAAAGTCCATATGCATGTACATATGTAAGTACGTATGTAGATTGGATGACACCACAAAAATGGTTGTAAAATTCACAGCTCTAGTGGCACCTCCTCTAACTGCCCGGCGAGGTGTTGAATTTGAGCGAGTCAAAATTGCTACACAGCTGCACGCAATGTAATTTATGTTGCGTGTAAATGTATTCATATATATTTACATTTGAAAATACATCTGTCCGTGCTGCTGGTGGAAGGTGAATGTATTTAGGATGCGACAGTGATTAAGAGGTTTTATTGTCTGTTTAATAATATTACTACTTTATGAAAAAAGTATAAAAATTGAATAGCATTACATTAGTCATTGTATTAATATATGTATTTATCCTTAAATATTAATATAAAACATCTCTGTTTAGGCTTAGGTAAAATGTAGCTTCAGTGTTTTACACATTAAGCACATTAAGATTTTGGGAGGCTAATGGTTTTAAGATGATTCAATTTCAGCTTCCAAATAGCATCGGCAGTATGGATTAGGAGTGATATTTTGTCGCAACACGTGTTTCCTGTCTAAAACTCCCCTAAAAGCGTTGAAGCTTTGTGAGCCCTAGAATTTACCCTGCTCGTCTCCAGTCCAACCAAGGCCAGGTGGATATTCCGGTTGCCTACGTGATTAAGCTCAAGTGCCTGATCACCGCTTGTCTACCAAAACTGACATTTCCCTCTTGAATCAACGTGAGGACAGCATGAACACGCCACCGTGGAATGAAATCTTACATTTGAGGCCAATGGGGTATTTTCAACAAACACTTTTCCGCACCATAATGCCGTCAATCTTTGACCAGTCACGCCAAAGCTTCCAAGAACATTAAAGTGTCCAAAAGATTAATTAACTAAGCGCCTGGTGGGGTTAAGTTGGGCCGCACTCGTAGTGACGTTCAGTTCCTCAAAGGGATTAGTCGAAATGCCGTACTGATTCCAGTATATGCGCCTGCTCTAACTGCTTAACTAACGTAGTCTTCTTTAGACGGGAGTTTCATAAAAATCGTGGCCTTAACTATGAGAGCCAGTAAATAGTTTTGTAAGAGAGATTCTAGGCTTCCACGACAGCTTCCTTACTGAAATCAAGCCAAAGTATTTACTTGAGTCCAGTCTTCGGTCGGATAAGATATATGGGATTCGGTAGAACGATACTCAGTAATGTCGAACTAATAAAGTTCAAATAAACGGATATCCTTCGTATAAGTTTAATTCTCATTTCTCTTCCAACCAGGGCTGAGCCTCCTGAAATACAATATTTGAATTGATCTGTTTACTTAACCACCTCAGTCGTTTTCCAAAAGAAGAAGCTTTGCTAAAATCAATTTTGATTTCTCTTTCCCGTTGCCAAACTTTAAAACAAAAATGGTTGCATTTTCGCTTTCTAAAAAGCGCATCACACATGCAAGGCTTCCCCCGTGACACATCCTGCCACAGGTAAAATGCAAATTACTACAATATACTTGGCAGCTACAATTGTTGCACATAGCCAACGGCGAAAACTGCACATTATACACGCTTCGGAGTGTGGCACTTAATTTCTAAAATAAAATCAACTAAACCAGCCGATAAGCAATGCAATGCAATGCACGAAATTCGGAGGCAACAACGACCACCAGCCAAGAAAGCGCCACAGTAAACGCGGCACTCAATTGCAAATAAATTAAAGCGAAAAACAGCCGAAAAAACATACAAATTCGTACGCCAACACGACGTAGCAAAGGCCAAAGTGGCGCGCATGCGCATCTTCACTCTCATGCGAACTGCATACCCACATAGCAGTAATGGTGAAGTGCATTCAACACGTTAGCCAGCAGCCAGCATCTATCAGCCGCCAGCCGGTGGCGCAGCGAGATGCGAAAAAGGTCATCGCTGATTTCCTGCTTAACGCAACACTACATAGCTTAGCGCATCACACTTGAGTCAACTGACAGCTGCTGTACGCCTTCGCATGCGCTCCGTTGGCTCGCCCACTTGCACGCCGGCGTCTGTGTACTTTATTTGCGGGTGTTGAACCGTAACTGCAGCTGCAACAGCAACAGCAACAAAAATGTTTGCTAGTTATGGCAATTGTTTAACTGTTGTTGACATTGACAATGTGTCAACAAAAATAAAAATAAAATCTAAATTCAACTGTATGTACGTACATACATTAATGCACTATTAACTTTTCCATTAGCGCCGTGAATTTATTGCTTTAATAACAAAAAATGTCGCTTTGCATGAAACAAGTGTCTTTTTGTTGGTTTTTCTGTTTTTGTGCGACTGTTGCACTCTGCTACAAATGTTGCTGGCGATGTCAGCGTTGTTTCTTTTGGCGCATCTGCTGAAGATGCGCATGCGCAAAACCGGTCAGGCGACACTGTTGCACTTCCGGTCGCATGTTGCACATTACCAATGCACATCGTGCTTTAGTGATCGATTGAAAAATTACTGTGCATTAACTTTACGGTGGGAAGGTTAACAATTTGCTGGGCAGAGTTGCCATGTGTGCGTGGGTAGTTAAGTCATATTGATGGATTTTTTTTCATTTGTATTTTCCCTAGGGGAGACACGATTTAATTCCTGACCAACTTCGATAACGGTTATTGAAGGTTGAAAATCTCGAAGGACGCCTTGACGATTAATTCGTTTTTTTTTTAGGCAGGGATGGAAAATAATGATTATTTTCACATTTTCAATGAAAAAAATCAAAAGCTTGCAAATATCGTAGAACAGTTTCGAGTATATATATGTGCATGTTCTTTCATGTCCTGCATGAATATGATACGATTTAAAAAAAATATATATAAAAATAAAAATATAACAAACATATAAAAATTATAATTAATAATTACATTTTTAATTTTTATCAATCGCTCAGAATATAATCATATATCGAGTTTTATTTTTTTTAATCAAAAATAAAACTAATTTTTCGAGTGTTATTTTTTTCTCTGAAATAATGATTATTTAGTAAGCTTTGTTTTTTTCATCAAAAATAATGATTACTTTTTGAGTTTTATTTTTTTGGTCGAAAATAAAACTCATTTCTTGAGCGTTGTTTTATCTCTCAGAAATAAAAATTTATTTTTGAGTTTAATTTTTTTTCTGGCAGATCGAAAAACTTAAAACGCCACAAAGCTTTTCTAAAAGTCTTTAGTAGTAAATATTTTTTTCTATGCACTCGGCATACAACAAATTTATATGCATATACATATGTATGTATTAAGAAAAAAATACGGTTGATAAATTTTTGAGTACACATGTTGATGAGTGCATAGTAAAGAATATATACTACTAAACACTTATTAGAAAAGCAGTGTAGGTTGAGTTTTTCGAGTTGCCGAAAAAAATAAAACTCAAATATTAATTTTTAATTCTGAGAGATAAAATAACGCTCAAGAAATAAGTTTTATTTTCCAAAAAAAAAAAAAAATAAAACTCAAAAAATAATCATTATTTTTGATGAAAGAAAATAAAACTCATAAGATAATCATTATTTCTGAGCGAAAAAATAACATTCGAAAAATTTGATTTATTTTTGATCAAAAAGAGTATAAATCGATTTATAATTTTTATATCTGAGCGATACAATAAAGCTCCGAAATTTATTATTATTATTGATCCCAAATTTTAAAATCTCGAAATAATGATTAAATATCAGTTTTTTCGATAGAACTCATAATGATAATGATACGGTCCCTGGTTTTAAGTAACTAAAATTCTTACCAACGTCCATTTCATTCACGTAAAATTCAACTTAAGTACAACATTGCTTCTGAGACCAAACCTTTTTAAAATTCGTGGATACCAAAATTTTTTGCTATCTATTTTACAACATGGCTAAGATTTCCATCCCATGAAGTCCGCGAAATCATTCGCATGTACTAGGCGTTGCCGCACAACCGTGAGTTTACAAGGGCTTAGCCTACTTCTGGATGAATCTGAGTGTAATAAAGCCGCATCTCTATGAATTGAATGCAGCCTTAGGTCCCTAATATTCGAGTTCTTGGAAAACGTTCTTTAACTACTACGAACTTCTAAGAAGTTGAGTTCATTTTGGCTGAAACAGATTATGGTAGACCGATACTAGGTCTGAGCAGATCCTTCACCTTCTATATCTATGCCTATTGAAATTATGTATGTACAGTAGACTTTACCAAAAAAAAAATTCCCTGCGCACTCTGGAGCCTAAAATATGTTTGCAAGGCCATTTCGAAAAATATTTTTTTGTCGAACCTGGAAGTCACCTTTATATATTTTTCGGTGACACCTATGTATATATGTTCATTCGGTAATAAGAAAAATTTAATCAAACAGTTCTACTGGAATAATCAAAATAGTTCCTTGACAAAAGTTTAATTATTTTTGTCGAGCTTTAATTTACTGGCTTTAGGGTTATACGGTAGGGTGAAAAGAACTGAGCTCTGGTGGGTGAGTACCAAAAAGAGGTACATAAGGTCAATGAACTTTGAAAAAAAAATCCTCGAGATGAAAACATGGGTATATCATACTTTAAGATGCGAATATAAATGCCAAAACTATAACGAAAAAGATAAAGAAGCGATCTTACATTCGGCAAAAATAATCGAAATTTTTTCAAATAATATGAAAATTTGGCAACTCTTCCCAAAGCAAACTCACTCCACTAAGTATGCAGATATCATGAAAATTTAATTTATAAAAATTTAAGCAAAAAATCCACTGGCGATTTGGAAATTTCGTAACCACTCCGCATGCTGCAGAAAAACGAGATACAAAATCTGTCGTTAGATGAACAATGTTGGCAAAGCAACAGCAACAACATTAGCAACAGCTAAACCTACAACGCCAGCAACATTGCAAGGATGAAGATGCAACTGGTAATAACAATAACAACGACCAAAATAAACCAGCGAAAAATCATAATAAATAACATCCTCAATAGTTATGCAGTGGCGCGCCGAGAAAAAGTGAAAGCGCTGCGTGACACGACCGGCAATGATGCTACACTGCACCCAACGCGATTTAACGCTCATATCCCACCAGCCCATCCACCTAGCAGCGAAAGTTCAAAGGCTACAGATTGCATAACAAAATAAATGTCAATTGCCGGAATACAATAGATATGTAGATGCACTCGTAGAAGGCTGCCGCATGGCCAATGACCAGCGCCAGCAGTGCAAAAGAAATTGACTAAGAAAAAGAAATTTTGTGGCAAAAAAATTAATAAAAACAAATTTTCAGGGTAACATCAGGAATCTAATGATTAAGTAATCTGCGAAGAAAGTAAACGATTTATTAGCGCTGATGCCCAGCTGCATATTACATAACTACGTGCTTACATTCGTATGTATGGGCCGTTATCAGGTGGCAGTTAAAATTGTCAGCCCAAGCTTTTCGTTGGCGAATTTTTTGATTGCTAAGAGATTGCCAACTTCACTTTGTACATTGCATAAATATTTATGGCAAGTAGTTTAATGCTCTTCACATTAATTTTATGACTTTTTAGTTGTTATATTTTAAATTTCTGTAATTAATTCCAAATTAATGCTATCAGTTAATTGTTTTTCAATGTCAAAGCAGTTAACATCACAGCGGTATTATTGATGTGGTGAAGTGTCAATAAAATATTTGGCATAAAATTGCTAGTAGTGAACGGCAATAGATATGTATTTTAAGATTTAATGCATCACTCAAACAATACTATGTATGAATGTAAGCACACAATATTTTTATACGAACTTGAAATGGGTATTAAAAAAGAGTATGTATAAAGCTAACTTCAATTAGTAACTTTCAAATTTTCAGCTCCTCGAAAATAAAATTAGCCTGATATGTAAGTAGATAAATAAAAATGTGTTATTATTAGCGCAAAAACAAAATCCATAGTTTTTTTTAATTTAAATGCAAAATCTATGTATAGATGTATAGATAATAATAAAAGGTATGCGACCTAACGGATCAATTCGCCTTCTACACTTCACAGCACTTCGTTTAGTTCTACAATCTCCTTACCACAAACCTGATGATGAGGTCTGGTACACATATGGATTAAACCTCGAAGATGGTCCGAATTTTAAGAAATCAGTACCAATGGGCATTTATCCCATCATTTTGCAAATAAAGGTTCTTGCAATAGAAATTTGTGGCAGAAAATGTCTCAGCAGAGGCACAGCTTCTAAAAACATCAAAACTGGTATACTACTGCTGCTTCAGTAACTAAATGCTCTTGGAACAGTATTACTGAGAGCCACGATGACAGACAGCAGGCAGACCGGCTTTGGAAACCACGGTGCTACCACAATAGTCTATGGTCCGGAATATTTTTGCGTGCAGACCAAGCCACACACAAGGGCGGTAATAAACATGTCGGTAGACAAAAAATTCCCAACGGCACTGAATTGAATAACCAAGGCAAAGGCAAGCTAAGCGATTTATCGGTAAATCACAGGAAGCTTCAAAAATGCTCTTAAAATTAGACAGGAAGGATCTTCGAACTCTAACTGATTACTTCACGGGACACTGCTCCCTAGGTAAACACCTGAGTTAAATTAATCTTTCAGACACTCGCGGCAGTCATTTCTTTGAGCTGGAAGAAGAAACGCCGGAACACATTATTTGTGTGTTTCTCTCCGACACTCCCTCACGTAGGAAGTGTAACTATGAATCCATTCGAAAAACTAGTAGACGTGAAGAAAGGAAGCCTGTTCTATAATTTTAAACCACGTTTCATGATTTGCTTTTGATGATTCTTTTATTATTTGTAATAATTTGAAATGAGGCTTATTGGGATATTTATATTTAGCAAAAATTTCAAATGAATAACAGTAATTTTGTTTACTTGTCGGGCCTTGAGGGGCAATATTTTTTTTATGGGGATATATTTAGTATCCTGCGAGTCTGATCGAGACCTTATTATTTTTCAAAGATTTTCAAAGATCTGGTGAAAAAATTCGATACATCGATGGTTTTTTCTACTTTTTTCTTCATGTGTAAAAATAACTTAAAATATATAAGAAAACGAATGCGGAAAAGTGTGCTCGATAGTCAAATGCCTTCGTCCTAGCTGAGTACCTAGATTTACTGAATTATATGTCCTCGAATTTCAGAGCCATCGAAGGATCCTTTGAGAGATTATGAGAGTGGTCGATACTACTCTCTACTCAGCTTCGACTATAATGTATGTGTCCTTAGCACAATTTATCGCATTATTTTTCTTATATTTTTATTTTATTTATCCAATTGAAATTAAGAAAGCACCGAAATTTTAGCAGCTTAAAATTCTGCAGTATTCACTATAATTCGTAAATAAAAGCCAATCTGAAAAAACGTGAAATATATCGAGGAATTTTAGGAAAGGGTTGCTGGTATCAAATCTATCTCCTTAATTCGTTATCCATTAGTATGATAAATTATTCTTAAGTCAACCTCCCGAATTTAGTTCTTCAGTATCGATACAGATTTATAGTTTGTCTGTAAGCAGAGTAACAATTATATTTATACTTTTAATTTTGAATTCAAATGTAAAATGTATCATAAACTAAAAAATCTAGTCTCTAGAGGAGTTAATCGGAGTCCAAATTCTTCTGATCCTAACACCCGCTTCAACACACATATGTATGTACATACATTTGCAGCATTCCGTGCTCGTTTCTCTCCCTCAGCAATGAAAGTGACACTAACATGCAATTATCGGCAAATGAAAATAACTGTATATATATACACGCAAGCGCAACCATTTCACTCTGATCACTCGGACAGACCTGTATGCGTAGCTGATTGCTGACATTTCACGCCTGCCGTCAGTGCAACGCGTAGCATATGTATGTGCAGCGAATGCCCGCATACTTAGTTGTGGAGGTAATAAAAAAGCTTATAAAAACAAGTAAAGTTTCAAGCTGTAACTGCGGCGAATTGTCAAAGCGTCAAACCACAGCTGGAGTTGTGATAAATTGGCCATTTATGTATGTAAAGATGTACTCGTATGTATGTTTATGTGAAGCAGGCTTATGCACAAAACTGCCAATAAAAGTGAAAATAACAGCAAAGTTAAATGGTTTTAAGCCGCTCAATGCGCAACTCGCAACATGCAAACACTTTGGCAAACAAATTGTTGCAAGCGCATTTCAGCTTTTTCAAAGTGTTCAATCAAAATCAAATAAATGAAGAGATTTCACTGCTGCTGCCGGGCAGTGGTGCGCCCAACAATGGTAATTCTTGCAATCGATTTGAGTGTTGTTGAAGGCTTAAGGTAGCTACGGAAGAGTGACACCGTCACTAGTGACATGCCACATATGCCACATGTACTACTTGCAACACATACCAGATAGGCTTTTATTTTCGATATCAACTGCTGAAAGTTTGTATTGCCAGCAATACGAAAGCCTACACATTTATTTTCTTAAAGCTATGCTTATCACCACATACTGATTGACAGTTACTTTTACTCTAACGGACACATACCTATTAAGAATTGTTCAAAGCTTCCGAAGTAGTGGCAGGCAGTCAACAGTGTACGTATGCGCACTTTTGCTTTTTCAGCTGCGTCACGCATGCGTGATCTTGCAACACATCGCACTTACGAACGAGCCTACACATTTGCATATGCAGCGAATTGGCTCTAAAAATGCGCTACTTTGTTCCTTTTTACGCTTTTACATACTGCATAATTTTTCCATTAC
>JAPVRG010298097.1:0-15799 GCA_029783565.1 Rhagoletis cerasi
GCTAATAGGCAGCAGGCAATTAGTAACGGCCACCCGTGGCTGTCCTCAAGGCTATAAGGTGTCTGGTCCCCTTACTTAGGACACTGCTTGTTGACGAATTTCTAGAAAAGCTAAGGAGCGATAGATTTAATTTAAAGTTTCTAGGGAGCTGGGTGGACTCTAAATTAGCGGTCCACTAGCGTATTTCAAAGCCGAAAAGACAACCCCAGAAGGAGGGTCTAAGAACTATCGCTGGATACCTGATAGGTCACTGCAGGCTAAGACACTGTCTTTGTGAAATTAGTATTTCTGGGCATACACTATGTGATTGCCCACGTATAAGTAGTATCCTCTGGAGAACAAATCTCGTCTCCATCAAGAATCTGAAACATGACACCCTCGAGAGTGGTTGCCTTTATAAATGGTGTAAAGATGGAGTTGGCGCAATGGATCTAGCAAAATCGCATCGCAATTTTACTACAAAAATAATAATCTTCTAAATGTTTTTGAATCTCCTAAAACGCTTGTTGTATCTCTCTTGTTCTCGCTATCTCATTTTCACACACACACACACACTATGTGCCTAACGCTTAGTTATGTTTTATTTAATTTTTCTCCTATATGTATGCATCATTTCATTTGCACCTGGAATGCAACTCTGTGTGTGTTAAAACATTATATTTCGCTTTATCAACATAATTTTTATATTCTCTCTCCCAACGCGCATTTTTGCTATTTTCGGCACATCTTCTTCAGTGATCATCAATCCCTGCTGGGTGTACGCTTGCCGCCCGATACGGAGATCATCAAATATACGTCGTCCATTGTGGGCCCCAAAATACCCGGTACTACTTCACGTGGTCGCAAAAAGACTATTTCAGACGAACAACAACAACAACAATTACTCGCACAACAACAACTCCAACAGCAACAACAATTGCAAAAGCAAGAGCTCGACGCCACAACAAATGCACTGTCCTCACTGCTTGCGATTCCAGGTCTGAGCCCAGCCAAGCGGGCGCGCCTCGAAATGGAGTACGCAGCTATGGCGGCGGCAGTGAATGTCGCCCAACAGCAACAACACCAACAGCAGGTGCAAGCACAGCAGCAGCAGCAACAGCAACAACAACAGCAAGCCCAGCAGCAAGCTCAACAACAACAGCAGGCGCAGCAACAGGCACAACAGCAAGCGCAACAACAACAACAGCAGCAGCAGCAGGCACAGCAGCAAGCTCAACAACAGCTGCAAGCGCAGCATCAGCATGCATTGAACATTGCAGCCGCCAGTGGTTTTGGCGGCATGGGTGTTGGCGGCGCAAATGCAACCACCGCCGCACAGGCGGCCGCAGCTGCAGCAGCCGCAGCAGCAGCGCTCGGTCAATTGAGCGGTCCTGCCGCGGCGGCGGCGTTAAGCGCCAGCGGTCTTGGTATGGGCGCGCCAATGAGTCTATCCGGCCTCGGTGGCTTGGGTGCGCTGAGTGGTCTAGGCAGCGTTGGCGCACTAAGCAGCACCGGCCGCCTTGATCCACATTCAATGGGTACCACCTCACTAAGCGCTACGCCCAGCAATAGTCGCGACTCATCAACAGATCGCGTAGAAGTGATAAAGCTGCCGCCCACAATCACCTCGAATGGCGCCTACAACTTATCGAATAAAAATAAAGACTTGCTCGATCTGACGGGCGACAATAGCAGTGGCGCGGGTGTGAATCTCAGCATGAAATCATCCTCATCCGCCACGGCGACGGCAACCAGTGCAGCTGCCGCAGCGTCTGCGCTCATCGGCACAGCTGCTAATCCAATTATGATTGAGGACTACGATGCGCCACTTAATTTGTCAATGAAACCCGCTGACAAGCAGCAGAGTGCCGCAGCCAGCATGTCATCGTCGATGGTTGGTGGTTGCAGCGACTACAGCAGTCCAGTGAACATGGGCGGTACCGTTGCGGTGCCCACCGGCAGCGGAGGCTCGAATAGTTTGCAAAGTTTGACTTCGATAACAGCAGCGCTGGGTGGTGGCAGTAGCACGCCTCAGCCGTGCAGTGGTGGTGCTGGCAGCAGCGGTGGCAATGCAGGCAGCAACAGCTCAGCCGGTTCCAGTGGTGGTGGCAGCAGTGGTGACCGCTCCGGGCAGCCGCCATTTAAGGAAGGACGGCCGCGCAACTTAGGGCGTGGCGTATCTAAGCCGAAAAAGAATACAGTAGCCTCGTTGCTTGCGCAATCGCGTGCAGTCGGTATAAAACCGATGCTGGCCACGCAGCAGTTGCTACAGCAAGGCGCTGATTTGGTGAGTGAGAATGATTCTGACTATCGAAGTAGCAAATTGTTAACGTTTCTTTTTTCTTCCTTTTTTTCAGGAGAAAATACGACAGGCACTCAATGATGCGAATGCACAACTGGACCTTTCCACAGACTCTGAAAGCGTTGCAGCCGAAAGTGGTCTCTCTGAGTCTGAGAGTGAGGATGCAAACATTTTAAATGTGACCGAATTGCGTGTGCCACTCGACTTGGGTTGGAAGCGTGAGACGGTCATACGTGGACTCACCAAAGTTGGCCAAATACGTGGCGAGGTGGTTTACTATGCGCCCGGCAGCCCAACACCGCTTAAGAACATTGGTCAAGTGATCTCTGTGAGTTTGTAGACAACTTTTTTCTAACCCTTATGCTGTGCCACATGCACTTGTGAGTGTGATAATTAAAATTTGTATATTTACTTTATAGCATTTGGAGCAGAATCCATCGAAATTGACGCGCGACAATTTCAGTTTCTCATCACGCGCTATAGTCGGTTCATTTTTACAACCCGCACCGCCGCCGTATGCCAATGATGGCGAATACATACGCATGACCGATGAAGATGTGGCTAAGCGCTTGGAGGATTTAAAAATTTTTACGCGTCAAACATTGAATGTGGAACAGCGCATTGAGATCGCTAAGCAGCAGCAAGCCATACGCGATGCAAAAAAGCAGCAAAAAGAAGAGATGGCGCGCAACAAAGAAAAAGCACGGCAGGAAAAAAACGAGAAGCTTGAGCAGCAACGAAAAGAAAAGGAGTTAAAAAACCAGCAAATGATTGAGGTGAGTTTAGGTGCTTATAGTAGGGGCGAAGTGGGGAGCGTGAATAAGAAGTATAGGGCAATAAAGGTTTTGACCATTGTAGTCTTTTTCAAACTGAAATTTAGGGCAAAAGAAAAGCCGCCGAGATAATTCTGGAAATAATCCACATAGTGAACTGGCAGCCATTAGGGAAGATTAGCCATGACACAAAATTATTGAAGGTAACGAAAGAGCTGACGTCGAGCTAAACAAAGAGCGACGGACATACCAATTCTCTTATAGGCAACACTGGGAACGTAAATGCTCTCTGTGTAAATTTTGGATTGCCGAAATTGCTATGCAAAATTTGTATTTACAAAAATCTCTAAATGACCAGAGGCTCGCCTAAAAATTGGCATAGTTTACGAAAAACATTACCTGACCTGCATGCTTCATATTGAACAACTGCTGTTTTCATTTTGCATACTTTTAGGCACATCTGTTATGTCTTCTTTTTAATCCCAAGCGGGAAATAGTAATTACAAGCACCCTACTGGTGGCTCTCGCATGATATAATATCGTTCAACTTCAGAAGTATTGCTTAGGGTGTGCCCGCATTGCGTCCGTAAGTGCTTCGAGGAAGCTGAAACTGAGGTTTGCCAATGTAAAAGTTTACCTAGGTTACAATATTCTAAAAATATTTTTCTGAAATACGTTTGTGCTTTTCTGAAATACATTTGAGCTTTTCTGAAATACATTTGAGCTTTTCTGAAATACATTTGAGCTTTTCTGAAATACAATTGTGTTTTTCTGAAATACATTTGAGCTTCGCTAAAGTACATTTGCCCTTTTCTGAAATACATTTGAGCTTTGCTAAAGTACATTTGCCCTTTTCTGTAATACATTTGAGATTTTCTGAAATACATTTGCCCTTTTCTGAAATACATTTGCCCTTTTCTGAAATACATTTTCCGTTTTTTGAAATACATTTGAGCTTTGCTAAAATACATTTGCCCTTTTCTGAAATACATTTGAGCTTTTCTGAAATACATTTGCCCTTTTCTGAAATACGTTTGTGTTTTTCTGAAATACTGCTAGAAAGGTGTAGTAATACTTTTAATTTTGTTTAGCAAAAATTGATTTTTTAATTTTCTTTATCGTGTTATCTCGATTTAGGACACTTCTTTCTTAAATTTTTACTAACTATAAACTTTTTCTCTTTTGCAGGCGCGCAAAAAGCGTCAAGAAGAACTAGAACGCATCAAACAAGAGGAGCTGCTCAAGAAACAACAGGTAAATTGGTTTTAAATATTTTCTGCAAATCTTTAATTTTGCGCATTTTTGGAATTTCATTACACAAAAGAAATACATATGTACATACATATTTTATTATAAATTTAACAAATTGAAATTGAATATTAATTATGCAATTTTCATTTGTTTACTTTAATCTTTTAGGAAAAAGAAAAGAAACGTCAAGAAGCTATTTTAGCTAAAGAACAGGTATTAGCTGAGTACATACCTTTTCTCTACGCTTAGCAGTAGTGTAGTTGGTAGTTATTTCTATTATTTTCGAAATTTAACCGCAAAAAAGTTAATTTTTATTTTTGAAACAGTTTTTTGGTTTTCTTAAAAAAAAATATTTTGTTTAAACTCATAGCAGTGGGATCTTGAAATGAGCTGCAATCTGTTTTTTTTTTAAATATCTATTTTACATATAATAGAAGCGTTTGAAAATATGCAACAGCTACAGATATAACTCTCGTTGTTGCTCATGCTCAAATTTGCAGAAAATTAGCCACTATATTGTAGCATAATTTCAGGCGCTCCAATTTTAGCAACTTATTTGGAGTCCGAAGTTCGAGCTTAGCTGCTTTCCGACCTTTAATACTGCTTCTTTGAACTGTTGGACAGCGTTAGAAAATTTTTTTCTTTTCATCCATTTTTTTTTTTCCTTGAAACTATATACATACATACTGAAAAAGTAAAATAATTTTCGGCCTTTAAACTTTGCTTTTTACATATCAGTTTTTAGTCATTTTTCTTAATTAGTTTGCCCTTAGTTCGAATATTCTATATATTTGACATATTTACGCACCCAAAGTTTAAATAAAATTTTTTTCTATTTTTTAAATTTTCCTACAGGAACTCCAAAAACAGAAAGAAGCATTACTTGCCGCCGAAATGGTAAGCAAACAAGTAATTTTTAAGCAAAGACATAACCGACTTCAATTCTCACATAAAAGTTTAGGAGTAGCGTTAATTTCGTCATGAACCAATGATCGGAACTAAACCAAATTAGAAAAAAAAAAAATAATGATAGAGAACGGTTCACCTGGTCCAAAGTTATCCGGTAAGAAAAAAAAAAAATAAAAATTCCGGCGAATTGATGACCTCCTTTTTTGAAGTCGGTTAGAAAACAATCGAAATTTTTTACCACAAATTACAATTTTTTTCTCATACCATTTGCAGGAACGTGAACGCCGTCGTCAACATGTGGCACTTGTGCGCCAGCTGGAGGCGCGGCGCAAATTTGTAGAGCGCGAAAAGAAGAAACATCAATTGATCTTAGATCGTCTGATATTGCGTGAAAAGCGTTTAGCAATTAGAAAGCGTGATTCAGAAATTTTGGCACAATTAAGGTGAGGTGCTGTCATAAAAATTAAAAAAAAAAAAACATGGAAAGACAGGAGGGCAAGAAGGCGAAGACTTCTGCACAAAATCAATGCACTTTCTTAACGCTCTTTTTCTACTCTCTCTCTCTCTCTCCCACTCAGAAAACCACAAGAAGACTCTGAAGTTGCACATCCGCATGAGTTACCAGAACTGGAACGCATTGGTGGCAATCGTTTGCCGGGTCAAGCTATGGCCGATTTACTAATGGTATTCGAGTTCTTGCATAACTTTGGTGAAACACTAGGATTTGGTGAGTACTATAGCTGCAGTATAAGCAATTAAACTCTATATTACATTTTACTATAAAAAATTTTCCCGAAATTAAAATCTTATCTTTTCTCGCCCTCAAGCAGACATGGAGTCACTTCCCTCCCTGCAGAATCTACATGACGCTCTCATGACCGACAGCAATCCCGACGCTGAGGAGGAGCTGCTATCTGTGATGACCCATCTGTTGGTGTGCGCCATCGAAGATCCGGGCATACCCAATCCCGGCCGCCACACCACACTTCTCGGTCAATCGCTGCGCAACGCCGACATTACCAACTCCAACGTCTCGGAGATTCTACGCATTTATCTGTACGCCACCGCTACCGGCGAAGTTCGCCAGCTACATGGCATAACAATGGATCGCGAGCGCGAACGTCGCATTCCCGATCATCATCAAGTGGACACCGAGACTGTCTCACATTCGCACAAGAACGCTGAATACTACAGATTGCTGCATGAAAACGAAACGTGGAAGTTGTCGCATTCGCTCAAGAATCGCCCGTTCGTTGCATTGAATCCCACAAGAAAGGCACAAATACTCGCACATCTTTGCAATGATTTGCTCATGAATAAGGCAGTGTTGAAGCAGATCGATGGTAGCTTGGAGACATGCGCCCAAATGCGCAAAGAGAAATACATGACGGACATGAAGGTGCGCAAGTACAAGGCACTGCATCAGCGCAAGGCGCGCATCGAGGCGTACGAGAAGGCGCAAGCAGAACGTGAGGCGGCCATGCAAGCGGCCCTTGTGGCACAGCAGAAGGCCGATGCTGAACGCATGCAGAAGGAGGTAGAAGCAGCCGCTGCTGCGGCAGCTGAAGCTGCGGCAAATGCAGCGACGACAGCTTCGAATAGCGAGAAGACAGAAAAGGAGGCGGGTGAGGCGAATGCTGGTGGCAGTGACGAGACTGGTAATGACGCGGCAGTTGAGAGCACTAATGGCGGTGATGAAATGGCCAGTAGTAATGCTAACAATGCCGAAGTAACGCCCGAGTGTGCCGTCGAGCACAACAACAACAACAGTGTTACCAATAATGGCGAAACACCCAACAAGGAGGAGCACGATTTAACAGCAGCACAGCCTGAGAATATGGATGTAGATGGCGATCCGACTGCTTTAAATAACGGCGACGACATTAGCGCTATAAAGTGTGACAACAAGGAACAAGAGCCATTGCCTGTACCAGCCACCCCAGAGTTAGCTGCTGCTGCTGCTGTTGCTGTCATTGACGGCAGCAATGCCACAGATGTGCCGCAGCCGCCGCCGCCAATGCTGCCAATGCCGTCATTGCCCAGCGTTTTCGACAGCCTTAAGTACGACGTGAGTCCCACAAAGAGCTACACTAGCGAAAACTCGGTTACACCCAGCAAGCAGCCAAAGCTAGATGATTCGGCGCTGGGTACACCTACCTATCAGAATGGCGTTGGTAGCATGCCGCCAGGTAATTTGTCAGACGTTTGTGCGCCAACGTCGATCGCCAATGCAGCTATACCGTCCGAGTTGAGTAGTAACTTGCTGCCGAAGAAGAGTGGTAACGACGACGTGCCAGCCGATGTGGGCATGGATGAAGACCTCAGCGATCTGGAATCGGAGATGACGAATGCCGAGGAGGACGAGGACAATCGATTGAGCGCCGATGAGCTGCAGAAGAAGCTGGACAAGATATTGCGCGCGTCCATGAACTGTAAGGAGCTGCTCGAGAAGAGCACTAACCAACTGCGCGCTACTTGTTTTGGGCAAGATCGCTTTTGGCGGCGGTACTGGAAGCTGCCGAAGGCTGGTGGTATCTTCATCGAGGCATTGGAGTCGGCACAAAACGACATTTTCCACTATCAGGAAGTGTTGGAAGCAGAAGCAGAGGAGAAGCGTGCTGCTAGATTGGCGAATGGTGAACCTGAGGCTAAGGATGAGTGCAAGGAGGAGACAAAGGCTGCTGAGGAAGGCGCCAAGGTGGAGGGCGGCGATGAAAGTGGCGATGGAGAGTGTAAAACTGAAAGTCAAATCGCCAGCGCTGCAGAAGATGGGGGCAAAAGTACCGGAGCCACAGAGTTAGCCGCAAAGGAAGGCGATGAAAATATGCAAGTTGACAGTTGTGCAGCGATGACGACGACCAATGCAACCGCCGCGATCATCAACACCAACGGCAACGTGACAGGTGTCACAACCTCTGCAGTCATTGACGAGGAGGACGACGATGTGGTGCTAACGAGCAAAGACGAGCCGGAGATTGTCGATTTGCGTGATGACGACGACGATGACGACGTTGTGCATACAGCCACCATACCGGCGCCGGACATCTATGGCTTAGCTAAGAAACCACATGTCGACGCCGCAACCATTTCCACTAAAACAGACTTTGAGGCGGAGATCAAAATACCAGCCATACCAGCGCAATTCAATGCAGCGATTGCCGCTGCTGCTGCCGCCGCTGCTGCAGCTGCAGCGGCTGCCAATGCGAATGCGACAAATGTAAATGCAATCGGCGAAAAAAACTGTGATAAAAATGAGTTTGCAATGTTGACGCCATCGCCGTCACCCATGGGAATGACGATGCCAATACCGACAATGACGCCAACGCCAACATTAACCCCCACACCTACGCCGACATCAACAGCCATGCCGTTGCAAATGCCATTGCCATTACCTTTGTCTATGGCGTTGTCGTTGCCGCTACCAATGCCAACGGCGGTGCAAGTGAGCAGCAACAGCACCATAGTCAGCTGCAGCAACAGCAACAGCATACTCAGCGTGCCTGGCATCAGTACCACTGCCGTTAGTAGTTTGGGTGGCTTTGATGTGAGCAGCACAACCGCAGCCATAATCGACAGCGTTGCGAAGGCAGAAGACTTAAAGAAGGAGGACGACTGCGTCATTGTGTCGGCGACAGGCGGTGATGATTTGCTCTTCAAACAACCAGTAAATGTCACAGATAAGTGGTTCTCAATACTCGATCGTGAATTGCCATTAATGTCGACCGAACCGATGGACGAAGCCAGTCTCAAAGAGTATAAGATGGCTTTCGCAAATGTCTCATGCGACTCTCTCTTCCCAACGCAAGGCAATCCGTGGGAGGTGCAGAATGTCGTGCAGTATTTCAATGTGACTTTGGACGATTGCAAAGTGGACCCAGCCAAGTTCGTGCAGGAGTGCATTCTGTCGCTTTCCGGGCTGGATGAGAAGCAAATGGAAGCGAAGATACGTGAGTACCAGCAGAAGATGCTGTTGGCAGCGGCTGCGGCTGCGTCAGCGGAAAGCGCAGAAACCGAGACCGCCGTAGCATCACCGACAGAGTCAAAAAACTGCATAGAGTCTCCTCGTCAGCGTTTGAAGAGTGAGGGAGCGGCGGAGAGTGGTGATGAGGAGGAGGATGAGCAAAAGTACGAGAGTGATTGCAAGCCATCCACATCTGCGGCAGCTGCTGCCGCACAGTTGTCATCGTCGCCCGCTATAAAAACCGATGTGACGACGAAAAGTGAAGGCAACGAAGAGGAGCGCGCAGAAGACAAGAAGTTTTTTCCCTTTTTGAATGACACAAAAATGGACAGTGGTGGCAGTGGTGAGTTTAAGCCGAGTAAAGACGCCGTCGATGGTGCCGCCGCTGGCGAAGCCAAAGAGAACGACTTCAATACAGTACGACTAGAAATACGTATGGACGACATCGCTGGCATGTCCATACAGAACCTGGCCAACATGTCGCTGCAAAATCTCACCACATTTCTGCAATACGATGTGCAAACGCCGCTCTCCATGACACCAGAAGAACAAAAGCTGCTGGATAAAGTCAAGAAAGAGGGCTACCCCAAGAAGCTGGAGGGCGCCTATGTGCCACGCAACTTGCGCTACGGCTGGTGGAAATTGGAGACATTTGAAATGTTGCAGCGCGTCATCGATTCGCTCGACGCCAACGGCTTGCGCGAACGCGATTTACAAGAGAACCTCATGCGCTTCATGCAGCAGGAGGACCCCAGCATTGGCATAAAGTATCCGCTGGCAAGCAAACCTGGCGAAGATGTGCCCTATGTGGAGCCCGACAAGACGCACGATTGGAATCCAAAGATAGCCAAGCGCACCGAACTCGCATTGCTTGATCAGCTCGAAGCGTTGGAAGATAAAATCGCCAGCGCCTCAATGCAACTAAAGAACTGGCAGCTGCCACCGCGTCTCGAAAATGAACTCAATCTCGAGCTGGAAGATATAACCGAAGAGGACTTTATCAGCATCATACCAATGCTACGTGAACGTATCATCGATTTGGAGGCCAACATCGAGCGGCGTTACTTGAAGCCGCCGCTTGGCTCGCAAACGGGTGATGCGCATCTGGCGGTGATCGCGCAGAATCAACACACCAGCACACAGACACAAAATTCAGCTGCCGCTGCTGCATTTCTCATACAAATGCAACAACAGCAGGCGGCCGCTGCGCAACAGCAACTCATCAATATGCAACAACAACAAACGCAGAATGTAATCAACGCTTCGGCGTTCAACGAGCGCGCCATGGCAATCGCAGCTGCCAATGCGGCTGCGGCCGCTGCTGCTGCGGGCAATACGAGTGGCGGCGATACGTCGGGTGGCGGCGGCGGTCATACAGCCACTACGAGCGGCAACAATTCGGGTGGCGATTCGCCAGCAAGCAACTGCGACAGCGAAAAGGACGAGAAGGTGGAGAATATACCGAAGGGTTTGGCTTCGTGGCGTGATGCAGTGTCACGCTCGCACACCACAGCACAGCTGGCAATGGCACTTTACGTGCTTGAATCGTGTGTGGCCTGGGACAAGAGCATAATGAAGGCGGTAAGTGGAAATGCAAAAAGTGAGAAATATAGAAATAACATAAAAGATGAGCGGCGAATACTTTTGTTTGTATATTTTTTTTTAAATTTTTATTTATTTATTTCTGGTATTTAAACGCCATTGCGACACACACACATACATATGCACATACAAACATGTGTAGGTACGACACGACTCCCACTTGTGCTCGCTGTCATCGTTTGTTGTAGGAATAGTATGCTCTAATATGTTATTGTTGTTACTGTTATGATTTTTATTTTGTTATTTTTTAATGCAGTTTACTTTCTTTTGCTTTCTAGCAAGAATTCATGATTTAATTTTTGTTTAAACTTTCATTTCATTATTGCCTTTCATCAATCTTATTCATATGAAATCAAAGTATTAGAAAAAGCGTGGAGTCCTTCTAGATAGATACACTGCCGGAAAAAAGTACTGGCACAGCGAATTTTGCACAGTATATGCAACAATTTTCATTCCAATATTTTTCCGGTAATTTTTTATAAAAACATTAAAATAAAATCTCTAAACTTTGTGCAAAACTCAGGAAATTGCGTACAAATTTGCAACCTTCTAATCAGATTTAAAACAAAAAAATTGTAGGTATACAGTTTAGTAGCCCGTTAAATTTTAATAACAAAGTGCAAGTTTGAAGTTGCTAAAAATTCGCGTTGATTTTGGAAATTTTTTTTCACGTAGTTTCTTTCATACAAAGTATATTCGACAATTTTTTTTGTATGGAAGAAAGTAATAACACCGTCCGCAAAAAAAAATCCAAAAACAACGCAATTTTGGTTTTTTAATATTCGCAATGTCTTTCATGCATTGCAATTTTTTTTTTTATTAAAATATGGCTTATATTTGAACAAACGCCGTGTAGTTTATTTCAATAAATCTCAACATACTCGAACAGTTTCCTTTTTTTAGCCCTCTACAAAATATTTTCATACAACCTTCTTAAACCTCTTTCGTCTGACATATTGTGATACATATATGTATTTCAATTACCAAATTCCCCTAATTCAAGTTGAATTTGATTTTGTATACAGGTGGCAACCCTTCTACATATAGTTTAGAAATGAAGCCTTTTCAAAAGCATTTCGATTGATACCCATATTGCAATAATTAATTTAACTGCTTAAATAATTTGATTTTAAGTTTTTAAACAGGTGGCAACCCTTTTAAACATATTTTCAAGCAGTTACCTTATTTAACCTTTTTTCCTGACACCCATAGTGTTATACATATGTATTTCAGCTACCTAATCCTTAGTTAAATTTAAATTTGTCTTTTTAAACAGGTGGTAACACTCTCACATGTGGTTTGGGAATGAAACGCTTTTCCGATCGATTGATACCCCTGTTGTAGTAATTCATTTAACTTAAGGAAATTTATTTTTTTATCAGTTGGCAACTCTCTTCATGTTTTAACCTAGATATGAACCTTCTCCTCGCCGAGACGAACGGCAACATTGAGTCTATCGATGTCAAACTTTAAACAACTTTATTTTATATATTAGATTTAATCGAATTTAATTATTCAAGCAGGTGTCAACCTTAAAATATTTTGGAAAGTTAGCTTTCTTAAATCTCATTAGTTTGACATCCATATTGTAATCTTTCTTTTATCAAATCAAGTTAATGGAATTTAATTTTTCAAACAGGTGGCAACCCCCTCCAATTTTTATTTTATTTTTTTAATGATATCTCTTTAACCCTTTGCCATTTGACAATCGTGTTGCGATATTTGATCAATCCTATTAATTTACTGTAATTGAATTGAACTTAAAAACGAAATGTGCGCCTACACGCTACCAGTTGGGAATTTATAGACTTTTCTTTTTTCCTAAACCTTCGCGTAGCAATTACGAACAAACCCGTAGAAGGAAGTATCCAATGTGGTCCACTAGTTTTCAAGTTTTAAGCATCTGAACAAACCACGGTCCATTTTTATATACAGGGTGTTCAAGAAGTATCACGACAAACTTGAGGAGAAGGTAGGTGGGGAGTGAGCTCCTTGACAAGCACGCATTTTTCAGTAAAAGAGTCACCGTTTTTGAAATAAAAAAAATTTTTTTATTAAAAAAAATCGGAATTTTTAATGTATTTTCTTTAAAAAAAAAAATATAAAAAAAATTACATACAGTAAAAGAAAATACAAGAAAAGGCCCGATTTTTTTTAATTCAAAAAATATCTTCTCAACTTTAACGTGGTACTTCTTGGACACCCTGTATAAAGATATAAATAGTTGTGTATTAGACCGGGTCGGTTTCTAAAGAGAAGAAAAAAATAGCATTGTTTTTCCTTACTAAATTTCGTATCGCTTCAACCGAAGCGTCAAAAGTCTCAAGACTTTCGAGGCTTTTTTCAGTGTAAGCGAATATCCCCAAAATAAATCCTAAACAATGTAAAAGTAGATATCATTTCCAATATGTACATTTGGAGCACTATTTGCAAATTCATTTCACTTTTGCCAGAAATGTAATTCAGATCAAAGCTCCTAAATTAAGACATGTGTAACTCATCGCAAAGGAATTTCAGAACTATTTTCTCTCTGTAATATAGACAAAATGAGTGTACATCAGCATGATATAAAATATAAAAGCTTTTTATAAAGGAAATAATCAAAAAATATACGCACATTCTATGCGATCTAGCTGGATCTTAAGATATTTTATGCATCAATAAGTTTATATCGTAAAGTGGTTCAAATGTAATATTCAAGGAGGTAACATTTTATTCCGTTTTATGACAGAAAACTTGCTTTTAGTCATATAATGCAATTGTAATGCTGACTACCGGCAATAGTTCAGAGATTAGCTTGTGAAATCGTAGATATTTTAATAATTTTTTTTTCATAAACCTGCTGAGGATTGTTAAGTATAGAACAGACGAGTGAAAATGAGAGCACCATTTTATTGAAACGAGTGTCATAATCCTACACATCGACCGATTTGTTCCTATTCATACCAAATAGAGATATGAAGCTTTTTAATTACATTCCAAAGTAGAGCTTGAACTCCTTTATTTGGTTTGCACACGACTCTGTCAATTTTGCAGGTGGTTAAAGTATTCCAACTTACCATTGCCTGTCTTTTCGTCTTCTCGTCTATCTCTTTGTATAGATTTTTTAAAGGTTTCTGTATTTATGTAGGTTTCTTATTCCAGTGTACTATTTGAGCAATTTTTTTTTAGCATAAATGAATTATGGCTAAATAAGTAGATGAAAAAAAATCTTAACACTTGATGACCCAGGAATCACTGTTTAATTTATGGTTTTGTTAAAAAATTTTGAATGCAGTTTTTTTTTGATATTCGTGTGAAATAAAAACATTCCAGTTGGTTAGAAAAACCATTCATGCAGTGCCTATTATTGAAAAGTGTTGCCAAATTATATTGATTTCTAGAAAAAACCTGAAATGTCTGAATTTCCTACTTTGCCTGCCGAAAAGTCAAAAGGAGCAACCTTTGCAGCAAGAAAATTTTAAGCAGCCTTCAATTTCATTTCTTTATGGAGTTCTCCCCTCCAAACGGTAAATATTTCACTACTGTATCAAGATAACCTACAAAAAAAACCTGATATTTGGCAGAATAACTCACAATACTATATATCGTCGCCTGAAATGCAAAATGCCGTAACTAACAAAAATAAAAAACAAACTCTTATTGGTTGATTACACCAGTCGACAAATTTTGACGTAATTGCGTTAACCTTAAAAAAAAAAGTTTTCTAAGCTAATTTTGGGTAGCTTAACACGAAAACAATGCCCATTTTTTATTTCAAAGAAGCGTTTCCGAGGTTTTTTCAAGAAACGTGTTTTTCGGTACCTTTCGCACTTATTTCTCAATATCTTTTGAGAAAATTATCTAATCGACGCGCAACCTACCGTTCGAAAGGCATTGATGTGCCCCTTGTAAAAATATATAACTTGTGCAGACTTAAATAAAAATTATTATTGTTACTAGCGACTAAAATCGGAAAAAGTGGAATTTCAATCATTTTTGAAAATTACAAATTTTTAAATGCTTATTTTTAATTATAAAATTTTGTTTAATTTTTTTTTTCAAATCTGAGTAAAAGATAAATTATTGCAGTAAATTTTGAGTCTAAGATCATCCAAATCGGATATAAAATGTAGATGTTATGGAGCACTGTCGAAATTAAGCTTTTCGCCTTGAATTTCTTCCTTTGTGTTGGGTAGAGTCTTCTCGAATTTGAGCCCAGCAGTAACAAAAAAATAAACAAAAAATAAAAAAAGACAAAAAAAAAAAAACAAAAAAAGCTTATTTTCGACCAAAAGTGTGATTTTGTGAAAAATACAAAGTTAGAATTTTTACTCAGTGCTCCATAACATCTACATCTCTTATCCGATTTCGATGATCTTAGACTCAAAATTTACTGCAATGATTTATCTTTTACTCAAATTAAAAAAAAATGTATGTATTTAAAAATAAGCATCTAAAAAAGTGTAATTTTCAAAAATGATTGAAAATACCACTTTTTTTTCGATTTTGGTCGCTAGTAACAATAATAATTTTTATTTAAGTCTGCACAAGTTATATATTTTTGCAAAAGGCACATCAATACTTTTCGAACGGTGGGTTGCTTGCGTCGATTAGCTGATTTTTTCAAAAGATTTGGCAAATAACTGCGAGAGGTACCAAAAAACACGTTTTTCGAAAAAATCTCGAAAACGCTTCTTTGAAAAAAAATGGGTTTTGTCTTCATGTTTAGCGACCCAAAGTTAGTCTAGAAAATACTTTTTTACAGAGGTTAATTTTTCGTGTAAACTAGTATTATGATGCATTTCATCGAATTACAAGTCCCCAGAACGTTTTAAGTAAACGATTTTTTCTAGTTACGGCTTTTTGCGTTTCAGGTGAAAGAAAATATCAGCGAACAAGTGCAAATATTTTTTGTAAGTTTAAATGATTTTTTTTTTTGAATTTTTTGTTCGAAAATAGCTAAATAAAACAGAACACAATCTATTTCAATATTTCAATCACAAGTGCTGACTTTGACGGGGTGCCTTCAATAGTCAAAGT
>JAPVRG010298097.1:15819-27442 GCA_029783565.1 Rhagoletis cerasi
TTAAAAAAGTTTTTTTTTCTTTAATTTTATTTTTTACTTTTTAGTTAATTTTATTAACCAATAATAAAAGCTTATTTTTAAAAAAGTTTTTTTTGTTTTAATTTTTAATTTATGGTTTTGTTAAAAAAGTTTGAATGCAGTTTTTTTTTTGATATTCGTGTGAAATAAAAACATGCCAGTTGGTTAGAAAAACCATTCATACAGTGCCTATTATTGAAAAGTGTTGCCAAATTATATTAATTTCTAGAAAAAACCTGAAATGTCTGAATTTCCTACTTTGCCTGTCGAAAAGTCAAAAGGAGCAACCTTTGCAGCAACAACATTTTAAGCAGCCTTCAGTTTCATCTCTTTATTGAGATCTCCCCTCCAAACGGTAAATATTTCACTACTGTTAGTATCAAGATAACCTACAAAAAAAGCCTGATATTTGGCAGAATAACTCACAATACTATATATAGTCGCCTGAAATGCCGATTAGATAATTTTCTCAAAAGATATTGAGAAATAACAGCGAAAGGTACCAAAAAACACGTTTTTCGAAAAAATCTCGAAAACGCTTCTTTGGAAAAAAATGGGTTTTGTTTTCATGTTTAGCGACCCAAAGTTAGTCTAGAAAATACTTTTTTACAAAGGTTAATTTTTCGTGTAAACTAGTATTATGATGCATATCATCGAATTACAAGTCCCCAGAACGTTTTAAGTAAACGATTTCTTCTAGTTACGGCTTTTTGCGTTTCAGGTGAAAGAAAATATCAGCGAACAAGTGCAAATATTTTTTGTAAGTTTAAATGATTTTTTTTTGAAGTTTTTGTTCGAAAATAGCTAAATAAAACAGAACACAATCTATTTCAATATTTCAATCACAAGTGCTGACTTTGACGGGGTGCCTTCAATAGTCAAAGTATTATTTACATAAATAAAGTGCAGTTTAAATGCAGTATCGTTTGTTAAGTAACAAAAACAAAAAACTAGTTACGAAAGTAGATTTTTGTCTAGAAATTCAGCCAAATTTCCCAGTGCTTCACTCCACTCCGTTTTTATTCTTCTACAGCGTTAATTAAGTTTTAAGGCTGTTCCCAAATTATTTAAGATAGCTTTCTTGATGCGTTTTTAAATGTTCCATTTGCACACATACATATGTATAAGAATGTACCTGAAAACACCCCTTAGGTCATGTTCCTTGTGCTCTAAAGTTTCCTTTGTATTTGGTTTGTGCTTCCCCATGCCTATTTTCTATGGTTAGTGTCGCGATAAGACCCAGCTTCGTTTCCTGGCTCGAACATCATCAAAAAAAATTGTTTCTTAAGCAATATTCCGTCGACAGGCAATGGCAAACCTCCGGGTGTACATCAGTCAAGAAAAAGGCCTCCAAAGTCGGCGTAAAAGTGTAGGTCCCTCCACACCACAAATTGAGACAAATATATTTTTATTTTTTTATATGTATATTTTATGTATATATGTTTTTTGATTCACTATGCCTTTGTATTCATTCTTATCATTCATAAGTCAGTAGAGAATTGCAGATAGATGTTCGAAGCAAATGAAGTACTAAATAAAATGGTAAACCCTTCTAATAAGACGTCGCTTTCATTAAACGCACTGCATTTTTAGTGTTCTAATTTTGCCTTAAAATTTTTCATTTGTTGTTTTTTTATTTAAGTAAATTTTATGAAGCTCATATTAGCTATGCTTGGATTTGAAGTAGTTTTACATCTGCCTACTTAGCAAGTTTATTTAGTTAAAAAATTCGCTATCCGGCTTGAAGTAGTAGTAGTTTTTGTGATTTTGAAAAACAAAAAATTAAAAATTGCCTGTCTCTCGATTTTAATCAAAATTCGTTAAAACTAATTGCATAATTTTTCTTTCTTTTTTCCTTTCATTTCTTTTAATAAACTTTGGTAACGCGATTAATTGTTGTTGTTTTTGAAATAAATTATGCATACCAAAACAAAATTTAAAAACAAAATCAACTGATACTTAAATCTTTAACGAATATTTAATTAATATCTATATATGTGAATGTCAATACATTATATACTCGTATATGTATGTGTAATGCGATTTATGTTTAACAAATTATTACGAAAATTCAAAAAATTGATCGAATATACATTTCAACACGCTTTTCTGTTCAATGCTTGCGCTCGTGTCGTTTGCTGCACGTTGCTATGAAACAAAAAAAAATTTCGAAAATTTAAAATTAATGAAACAAAAACATTGTACCTACTATAAAACCTAAAACGCTGTACCAAATTTTGGTGAATTGTTATTTGGATAAATGGCACACTCATATGGCTTGTCATGCTTTTATGCTATTAAAATTACATGAACATTTACTCATACATTCAAACACTTGCTCACATTCACAAACATGCTCCCTCCCACACATTCATTGCCCACACACTGACCGCTTAAAATATGACTTTTGTCACTATGTGGCACGCGCCGATAGCATAAAACTAATTCGAAGAAAACTAATTCGAAGAAAACTAGTTCGAAGAAAACGAATTCGCAGAAAGCAAAGAAAAATACAAATTCCAAAGCTCAAAAAGATGAAAGATCTAAAACGAAGACCACAAAAAAGAATGGGAAATCGTCCGCGTCAAAAGCCGCCCAACGCGCGGTTACAACAACTCTCGCCGCCACTCCCAGAACGACAAAGAAAAATACGCCTAAATCCAAAGCAAAGACGAAAACGCAAAGTTCCAAACAGCCAGACGCAGCTGGCAAGCAAAAGAGCGAGAGCCAAATGCCACCAGCAGCGGCTGAGAGCGCGCCTGCTAGTCAAGTAGCTACGACACAAACCAAAACGCTTGCGCCGTCGCCACAAATGCAACCAATGCAAGAAATACATGCAACGCCATCCGCGCGCTTCAAATACGAACGCAAAGCAAAAACACCCACTAGCGGTTTTGTGATCAGTTATGTCGAGCCGCCGAGTCCCACCAGTGACGAAACGCCGACGGAAGAATCTAGCAACAGCAGCGCGTGCGCTCATGAGGCGCAACAGGCGGCGGCAGCGGCGGCTCTAGCGGCACCCTCACTGACGGCCAGCGAAGGCGGCGCGGATACACAAAATGGTGACGAAAAGCTGCAGCAACAGCCATCCCGACCCAAGTCACACAAGCGCGCCAAATCGCACAAGCATAAGAAGAGCAAAAAGAAGAAGAAGCACGAAATGAAGGCGGGCAGTGGCACGGAAGAAGCAGGTGGCAAGGAAAAGGTTGCTAGTTCGATGCGCATGAATGGCGTAGTGATCGCAACTAGCTGCGTAGAGAATGGCGTTGGTAGCGATATGGGCGCAAGCGCGGCTGTTGAGCAGGAAGGTGGCGCAAAGCCGCCATTAACCACCACCATCAAATTCAACATGAGCGCGCAAAACAAGCAAGATGCGAAAAAGACGAAAAGCGCCAGTGGCGCCAAGAAGCACAAGCGGCGCAGATAATGTTGTAAAAACGATTAGGAAAATTAAACCATGAATAAGTACAAATTCGGCCGACAGCACCTACTCGGGCCTCGTTTTCTTATTACACAATACAAGTGCAAGCATATACTCGTAGTTTTTTTTTTTAACTAAATTAGTTATATTATCCAATGTAAAAGTAACAGCAATAACATTGAAGAGTATTAAGTGAAAAAAAACAACAAAAATAAACAAAATATTTAGGTAGCTGCCACTAGTCAGTCAGTACAAATGTCTGTATGTGTGTGTGTGCACTCGCAACTACAACTACAACAATAGCAACAACAACATATAACATCAATCTCCTCTTCTCTTCGTCCTGTATCCTAATATTGCATCCATTATAGTATTGCCAGTTCTGCACATCTGGCGAGAATGAGGATAAGCTGCTGTTATGCGACGGTTGCGACAAAGGCTATCACACCTACTGCTTCAAACCGAAAATGGACAACATACCCGATGGTGATTGGTGAGTAATTGCATTTATTTATACGTATGAGAGTAGAGTAAATGGGCTTTTCCACGACGCCCAAATTGCGCAATTTCGACAATATTCTCAATTTCAGCTGAAATTGCGATGCGTTTTTGAATTTGGCCATACAAAAAACTGTAACTTGAAATTGCGTACGAATCTCAATTTCAGTGAGACGAAATTGCCTCAAATTACAATTTATTGTGAATGATTATTGATTATTGCAAGAAGTTGCAAGAATTTACAGGAATTTACCAGAGAGCGTTCCCGTACTCCAAAAACCTGTAAATGAGAGCGATTTTTGGAGAGTTGTGTAGAGAATTAAGTTGCAAGATTTTACCCGAACTTTTCTGGTAAAATTATGAAAAGTGGCAAACGATCAGCTGTCATGTGTTATTAAAGCAAATTGAAAGTTGAGTAAACAAAAACGAAAGCACATGTGCGTTTTCACCTTATTAAAAATGTTGCAACGGAGAAATATCAAGTTTTGTAATTATTTTTGTTTATTTGCCTGTATTTTTGCGTAAAATTTAGCAAATCGCCAAATGATAAAAAAACAGCTATGTGAACAAAAAACGGAGTCTACGATATATCTGACAGAAAATCCTTCCCGTACTTTTAGGTTTTTCTTTCTTTCTCTGAGAGCAGTTTTGCTTTTTGACAGTTTACATTATTTGAGGAACGAATCTAAAAGCAAAACAAAACTAACAAAACAACAACAAACAAATAAAAAAACTGTCATCGAAATTAAAATTGAGATGGTTATGTAAACAGCAATAATTTCAAATCGAAATTGAGGTTTTAAATTGCGCAATTTGGGTTTCGTGGAAATGCTCTTTAAGTAATTTTTTTGTTTTTCCAAAACTGTCGTACACATTCAAAATTAGGCCCATCTGAAAGAACGATCTTTCCGATATAATACAGGTATTTTGATTTATTTTACATAACGTTCTGTTGAGACATAAAAAAATTCATATGGAAGATATCTTTCGCAGATGAAGCCTTTTGAGGAACTTTTTTAATGACAACCTATGTACGTAAATCATATATATGTACATTAGACCTCATATGAAGTGTTTTTGAAAAGCATTTTAAAACATTTCTTTTTTTTTTTTTGGACAACCCTAGTATTCGCCCAATTACGTTTTTCTTCATATCTTCGGCATTTATAGCCGGATTTTGAAGTGTGATACACCAACTTTTTTGTTTCGAGGAGGGGGTTCATTGACCTCATGTGCTCCATTGTGATACTTGCCTCCAGATCTCAGTTGCTACCACCCTAACGTACCGCCCTAATGACAGTAAATTAAAGACCGTCAAAAATAATTAATCTTTTACGCAAGAAGTATTTCGATTAGTTCAGTAGAACCCGAAATTAAACAGATTTTATTTTAGGTTGGAACCAGACGGAAAAAAACAAACTTTTTTTTATGGAGCACATAAGTTCAATGAACTTCCGTAGGAAAGCCCCTTCCTTGAGACAAAAACATTGGTGTATCACACTTTAAAATCCGACTATAAATGCCGAAGATATGAAGAAAAATTTAATTGGACGACTACTAGGGGTGTCCAAAAAAAATTGTGTTTTTAATTGCTTTTCAAAAAACTTTTTTTTTTGCCTGTATCGCGAGACGCTCTAATGTGCATATATACACAGTTTAGACATATCGTTAAGATTCAGGGGATGTGTACCCAAAAACCGTAAAACTTGGAAAACCGCGAGTTTCCAAACCGTTTTCCTACCTCTGAAACGCAGCTGAGTTTGGATTAGGTGTCCGTTTTGAAAACATATTAAAACCAGGTTTTAAAACCCGCATAGTCTAAGCAAAGATAACAAAACACTGTGGGCAATATGGAGCAAAATAATAAAAAAAGAACTCCTTACAAAAAAAAGTGGTTTTGGGCTTTTTTCGGAACGCGTTGCCGACCACTAAAAATGGCTTTATTTTAAAATCGTTTATATTTATAACAAATTAGTAAGGAAATGAACTTCAAAAAACTAAGAAAAATTTGCGGCACTGCTAAAAACTTTTGATTTTCCAGGTTTTGAAAAAATAAAAAGAAAACCCCGAAACATACATAAGTAAAAAATATGGAAATTGAGCTTTCAAGCTTGGTTATATAAAAAAGGAATTATAAAAAAAATTACAGTGGTGCCCACGTAAATAACACACATTTGTCTCTTACAATGTTTTACGTGAAAAATTTTTTCGTTAATTTTTTTATATATGTAAATCGTCCCGAACAAAATTTTTTACTGGATTTTTGTTATACCGGAATCCGCAATAAAATTCACATTTTTGCAAAAACACGATTTTTAACAGCTTGTTAAGTACTATACTAGAGCGGGTCGAAAAGAAAGTTCGAAAAAAATTTCTCGAAGCAGACACAATTTTTTGGACAGCCCTGAAAATAGCCAAAATGAATTTTTGATCATAACTTTGTCGTTTGCTGCTCGATTTATATTAAAGTAAAGGGCACAACGATTAATTTTTTCCTTTATTGAAATCTGGTTATCCCGGCTTAAAATTAATAAAATGAAAAATCGATTTTCCATTCCAAAATCATCCTCTTATTTGGTACTACAATTTTTGCCGGTTTGGGACGAGATCAAAAAATTTCGCCAAATGACTTTCTCTTTCCCTGAGCTGCGCTTATTGCTCATCCTCAGTGTAGACTAGTCCTTGTGCACTTAGTCCCTCCATTACGCTCGTGGGCGTCCATGCTTTCGTTGTCCAACCAGGGGTGCCGAGCCGAGGGATCTTTTCTTCGTTCAAGCCAGCGCGCAACTGTTGTGCTTTGTTGGTTTCAACTATATCCATGTCGTATAATTCGACAGGTTCTGCTTTGCTATCATTATTGTATACCAGGAGTTACTGTGATGTGTCCTCGCTCAGACCAATTATGCCAGAGAATGCTACGTTGATTGGGTTGATGTTGGGGCACAGGATATCGATTATCATTTGCAAACACCAACGAACGTATTGGCTCGCGAACGACGCGATGAAGTCTTTCCTAATTTTCACTCCATATAAAAGCCTTGAATGCCCCGGTTTTGAAATCATCTGCCAGAATCGCACTTGCACTTTGCACTCACGCCTTTTTACTTCTCTTTTCTGTTACTTAAGAAAGACGTCTCCCTTTCCTTCTATTTACGTCTTATCACTCAATTGTAGCACGCGTCGTCATTTCCTCAAGTGTGGCTTAGTATGCCGCTTTTTTCTCTGCAACAGTTGGTTCTGGGTTGGTGGTAGTATCCATCTGTCTCTTTCACAGCGTAACGACGAGATTGGGAGGTGCGATCCCGTAGCATATTTAAATCCTGTCGATTGGGAGTTTTTTGTTTAAGCTGGACTGCAGCTTCTTGACGTCGAACTTTTGTCGCGCTGCCTGGCGCACCTTAGCTGCAACAAGGTAGGGATCTGACGCGATGTTGTTTCCTTGAATGGAAGATATGTATTTACATCAAGAACGCTCGGCGCATATCTCCTGTCTATCACAACGTAATCAAAATGGATTCTTTTTCTTTGAACACGGGATACCAAAGTGTATCGGGCTCTGGAGAAGTCCAGCCTCAGAGGTATTGTCATAAACGCCAAACTTTCCTCCATCGGGGCGTGCACATTGTCGAACTTAGCTTTGAGTGAACCTGGAGACGAGCTTTATACCACGATTTGTTTTTTTTTGGGAAAAACAACATAGCCTAAGCGGTAGAAGTTATAGCTTCTATTTCGGAGATCACCACATCAGACTTCTTTCTCTAGACTTCAGCAGGAATCGAACACGCACAACAGCAACACTAACCGCTGAGCTAAGCACACCTCGTAAACTTTTGTTGCTTATCAATTCTCTTTCTCTCTGTTGCTACCCATATTAATATTGAGAGTGAATGATCGAAATGAGCTACGCAATGGTTTAAGGATAAGATTGAGATCAAGTTTATGATTAAGATTAAAACTGCAGTATGAAGCGAAATGAATCGAGAAAAGTTTAACCTCCGAAGTGTAGCCCAGTAGCGCCAATTTTTATTGGTTTTAATTATGTTTCCATATTCCAGTTCGAAATCACCATTTATTCGTTTGTATTTATTTTCTTATTTACTCTCATTATTCATTTTTAAATCCTTTGCTATTTTCTTTTTTTTTTTTACTTTCACACCTCTTCCAGGTATTGCTATGAATGCGTCAATAAGGCGACAAATGAGCGCAAATGTATTGTTTGTGGCGGCTTGCGGCCAGCGCCCGTCGGCAAAATGATCTATTGTGATTTATGTCCGCGCGCCTATCACGCCGACTGCTATATACCGCCGCTGCTGAAGGTGCCGCGTGGCAAATGGTACTGCCACGGATGCATCACGAAGGCGCCACCACCGAAGAAGCGAACCAGCAGTAAGCCGCGACGTGATCGCGATTCTTCGAAACGACGCGATCGTCATAGCAATTCATCGACATCGTCGAATATTGATATACAGCAGCAGCAGCAACAACAACAACAGCAACAACACAACCAACAACAGCAGCAGAACCAGCAGCAAAATCCTCATCAGCAACAACAGCAGCAGCAACCACAGCAGCAACAGGTTGCGGTTCTAGCGCAGGCGCAGGCCATGGCAGCTGCCTCGGCGGATCACCACCTGCACAATTCATCACAGCTTTCGCTGAATTCGTCGCATGACGAGTCAATGAACTCGCTACCGACGCCGCTCAGGTAGGTCGCTCAGGCAGCGCCGCATGTCACGCCTGACGTTACTAACCCGCCTCTGGTATTTGCAGTCCGGCGCATTCGATTGCTTCCACCTCATTCGATGAACATCACAATAATTCGATCGATGCGACGCGTTTTCAGCAACAACAACAGCAACAAAAGCAGCTACAACCACAACTACAACAGCAGCCACAACAACAAATGGTTGGCGGCAATGCTGTAATGGGAATGGGCATGGGGGTAGGCGCTGGTTTAGGTGTTGGCGCACCAGTAGGTATGCTGACAGACGCCAATGCAGCAGGTGACACCACACCTGCACTCAACAACTTCCACGGCACACATTTGACTAACAACGACTACACAACAACTGCAACAGATGGTTGTGTGGATGGCGCTCAGTCAGCGGCGCCGGTGTTACATTCAATGCCCAGCGGCGTCTTGCCGCTTGCGGCGCCAATTTACAATAGCGCGGTACCCGATTCAAGCATGCAAAGCTATGTTACAACGCAATCACAGCTGCCACCGTCTTTGTCCGACAGTGGCACGTTATTTCCACACTTAACGCCCACGCTACCAACAGTAAGTACCGCGGTTGGTGGTATAGGCAATATGAGTGCCACTAACTATCTGCAACTAACGCTCAGTCAGCATCACCAACTCGCTCAGATGCAGCTGAATAGCAATGGCACAATGCAGCTACCGCCATTACCATCTTACAATGCGGCCGTTCAGTCGCCGTTGCCACCGCCATCACTGCTACCCACCACCAGCGCCATCAGCTCTTCGCCTCAACCCACTACAACGCTACCGCTAGTAATGCCGCCAACTTCCATTGCATCGCTGGGCCAACAACAGCCACAACTATCGCCGCTAATGCAGTCATCGATTATGTCGCCGCAACAAAGCAGTAATCATGCACCCACAGTTGCCATGCACTCGCCACGTGCCAGCACACCGACATTGCACTCGCCGCTCACGATGGGATCCTACTCGCAGTCACAGTCGCCGGCAGCGCATCAGTTTGGTGCGCTCTCGCCAATGAGTCAATGTGGCACGCCTCAGCCACTGGTGCCGCCGCCCTTGAACATACACGCCGTGCAGGAGGCGAAGGAGAAGCTGAAGCAGGAGAAAAAGGAGAAGCATGCAACGAAAAAGCTGATCAAGGAGTTGGCTATTTGCAAGACATTGCTTGGGGAAATGGAGGTGAGCGTGCGTGGTGGGGTAGAAAAGTAGTGAAAGAAGTTTTCTTAATTTTCTCATCTCTTGCAGCTGCACGAAGATTCGTGGCCATTTTTATTGCCAGTAAATACCAAACAGTTTCCGACTTACCGTAAGATCATTAAAAATCCCATGGATTTGTCCACAATCAAGAAACGCATACAGGACTTGACGTGAGTAATGTTACCTTTCAATTTTTTTGTTTGTATGTGGAAAACCTTCGACTTTGCTAAGAAGTTAAGAATATATAAAGCTGCTCAGCTAATAATCCTTTCTCTTGGCTTGGGGTTTCTTTGTTTTGTACTTTCACTTCAATTAAAATCTCTTCTCACTTGCTTTCCACAGCTATAAAAGTCGCGAAGACTTTTGCGTCGATGTACGTCAAATATTCGATAACTGCGAAATGTTCAATGAGGATGATTCGCCAGTTGGCAAAGCGGGTCATGGAATGCGCAAATTTTTCGAATTACGCTGGACTGAGTTGACTGATAAGCACTCATGATATCAAATGCATCACCACCTCAAGTATTCTAGTGATTAAGAAGAAGCAACAAAAAAGCAAAAAATAAAAAAATAAAATAAATAAAAACAGAAACAGAAATAAAAGCAGAAGTAACGGCAGAGAAGGAGAAAAAGAAACAATTAATTGCATAGAAATAAAATAAAACATAAAGCAACAGTGAAATTCCAAGTTGGTTGAGTAAAAAGGAGTTTAAGAAAAGAGGAAAATGAAAAAAGGAAGCAAAAAAAAATCAGTCATTTTTAAATATTCAGCAAAAATTAAAGAAAATTAAAGTTCTTATTAGAAAAAAAGTAAAAAAAATTTTAGCAAAAAGAAAAGAAATAATTAAAGTAATAAGACATTTTCGGCACTCCCAAAATACTAAAGAAAAAAATATAACATTTGGCTAAGCATACATATTATTGTCTATAAGCATGAAGTGAAAAATTTAAGACATAGCAGACATTGCAGTCGGAGTCACAACACAATAATGAAGCAGATGCTAAAAAAACTATCAGTAATGTGGTATTTATAAATATATACAACCTTACATACATACATATACTATATACATACATACATAGTTGATTAGGTAAGCAAAGTTGATAATAAATAATGTATTATTTTCAAAAAAAAAAAAAACGAAAGAAAAATTGTAACGAAATATATCAGCAATCATGTAAAAGGCTAAAAATAATTGCATACATTTGCGCAGAGTAGCGTAAAACATTAAACTTAATGCAAAGAAAATGGAAAAAAATTACAATGAAACAAAAAAGTATTTTAAATTTTCTTGTAGGCAAATGCTAGTGTAGATAGTTGTGACAGTGTGGGTCAAAAGTCTAGAAAAGGTTTTTTAATGATTAATGATTAAAGTATTTTTTAAACACAAAAATGTGTTTCAAAACGAGCGCTCTTAAATATGTTGTGCTTAAGCTTAGTTTTGAAATGAATTTTTATTAAAAGAAAAAATTATTTATTATGTTGAGGCTGTTTTCGTACTACTGCGCTTCGATGAAATCGGATTTTTAACTTGGCTAGAACATATGTATTTGCATGTTATTGTTGTTGTAATAGAGGGCGTAAACCTTTGCCTGCTCTTATCAATTCCAATAGTCGGTTATCTCTTCTAATTTTTTTTTTTTTTTTTCTAAATAAGACAACTATATTGGGGGCCCACACTGTATATAGTTTGTAAAATATATACTGTACGTATAATTTTCTTATCACTCAGTTATTTGTTGAAAACACGCAAAAACGAAAT
>JAPVRG010298127.1:9688-20731 GCA_029783565.1 Rhagoletis cerasi
ATGGTTGGCACTTGGTGGGGGTTGGAAAGTCTCCTTCCGTCTATGCTTTAAGACATCACTATTCAGATTTCTTCGAAGGGAAATAGATAATAAACTTTTATGTAAGACTCACGTTAAACAAAAGAACTCTGATCCCAATGCCTGTTTTTCAGGCCAAAACTAATTACCACTAAATAAGTAGATGATTTTACCAAATATAAATTTTCTAGTGATTGGCATAAGATTTATCAAATTTTTGTAGAAAAGAAATGTTAACCCTTGACGACCGGTCTACGGGGTCACTTTCTAATTTGTAGTTTTATTAAAAAAAATTTAATGCATTTTTTTTTTTTCAAATAATAGAAAAAAATGTCACTTAGTTATAAAAACTATTTATACAGTGGCAATTTGGAAAAATATTGCCAAGTTGTAATAATTGTAAATAGCCCATTGTTCGCTCTCTTTATTGAGCTCTCCTCTCTAAATGGTAACTAACCTCTTCAGTCCCAAGGGCAAATCAAATGTTAGAAGTTATCAAAAATATTGCTTTTATGCTTTCCACATCAACATTAGAAAAAAATTTTTGTTCAAGGATATGGCAGGTGCAGCTGGCTGGACATTTGTAACTTAGTTGAATAAAACACGTTATTATACAAAGAACGTAAATTATTAATTTTATTTATTTATTTATTCATTTACAGTCTACAAAGTCAAATGCTTCTTACAGACTAATTAATTAAAAACAGATAATAATTGGGGTTAAAACCTATCCAAACTTGCGCTAAAATCGAGATCCTTACTGTTTCTGTTACATAGCCGAATTGATCTACTGATTGGCTCATAGAACGCATAACTGGTTCTATGAACTGAGTCCACAAGTAACCTATTTTGCCTCAAATCACGCGGTGCCTTAGAGCTTGAGTTCAAATTCGAAATTGCGAGACGAACATCATTTGCAGAGATTTCATAAGAACTAATTGTTGGTAATTCAGTATGAGTAAAGTTGGGAAACGTAGAAGTATATTGTTTTGAGTAAACCTTCTGAAAAAGTTGAGCGAAAAGGTTGCAAGTGTCTTCCGTATTATCAGACATTAAACCATCATGTTCCATGCTAGTAGGAAATCCATTAGTCTACCTCTTTGAATTAATGAGAACCCAAAATTTAGAAGGATTTGATTTCAAGTCCGATTCCTCTTTGAACATATATTGCTTAAATAAAAACCTATGGAGAGAGTCGATCTCCTCTCCCAGAAAAATAAATTTCTGCCGATCATCTTCATTATTACTATTTCTCTGCTTTTTATAAGCTGTATTTTTAACATTTTTTAAATGGAAAAGCTTTGAATTAAACCACGGGGGTTTTCTCTTTATTACGATTTGCCTAGACGGAACATAATTGGAGAGGGCTTGCAGAAACCATTGACGCATAATATCGTAATTTTTAATCCATGTTATTTTTAAATTCATAAATACCAGTACATCTTTGGTGGAAAATTTATTAAAATGAATAAAAGCCTTCATATATGTAGCAATAATGAGCAAAAATGAAGCAATGTCGATCATTATTTATGCATAGAAATATGTCACAAGAAATACACTTAAAACGTGTTTTTTGAATGTATCCTTCTTTACGATAACGCATAAACTTATTTTTATCAAAAATGGAGCAAATAGGTAAACGTTTATTTCTCGTTGTACGTACATCTTTTCGCTCTTTTTTGCGGGGTTCATCTTCTGTATTTGATGAAGATTAACCCCCCCCCCCTCTCCTTTAGTATAGCATCAGCAATTAAACATTCCGCGGTATATAATTTAAAATCGAGCAAGTCCATGATATTTTTTTTTTGTTTTCACCTCATGCATATTTGTCTCTTTTATACATTACCCAGGAGTTGCACGCGGCAACATCGACAAAATACCAAAATACCTTTTAAGGAAATTTTATGATGCGAATTGCAGTCCTGTAGTGAGAGACGTACCTATCTGGTAAGTCTACTCCTCCAAGCCATTTCTTGTAGCATGAATTTTCATGTGGACAATCAACTTTAATGTTCTTTCTGTGCAGTTTATCCTATCGCCGAGCGGATTGAAGAGGAAACTATCCAGCCGATGTTGAAGCTATTAGTACAGAGCGAATATCCATCTACTTGTCAACACACATTTTAACATCTTCTCTAACGAATTCTTCGTAGCTACCTATTCCTTTTTTAATAAAGTTTTGTAGTTTGATCATTTCGATCGAGGTTCCTGTTAACTTTAATAGTACCTTTCGTAAATACTCCTTTATCCAACGAATGCTCGAGGATATTTATAGAGATAAAAAAAGTGGTCAATGAATACTTCACTACCTTCACTGAGATCTGTAGAAAGTTTTTTGCTTAAGGCTCGTTGTTCGTGAAAACGGAATCATTTTCCCGTCAAGCTGCTTTTCCTTAGCTTAGGACTCAATCTACACCTTCTCAGCAAAACGTCTAGTACTGGTCGAACTCTCCAAAGTTTATCTCTTTTTCCTCTTCGGTAACTGACATATTGTCAATAAAAGCATGTTATTGCTCAACTTAAAAAGTCTGTATCTGGAAATTTTTGTGATATATGAAAATTTTGTTTGAGGTCGATAATATAAATTTATCGCTTTCCAAGAGCATGTCAAAAATCTGCTTTTTACTAATTCGTTGCAAATGTGCAGCGGGATGGTCATGAAAAAAATTGCCAAAAGTAAGGGTATTACAATAAAGTTTGTGATAAAATCTATACATTTCCTTGATTATTGTAATTGTAAGAATATAACTAAATACATTTCCGAGTGTTTAAGTTTGAAGGCTTTAAAAATTTATACTTATTTTCATTAGTATTTTACAAAACCGGTTTTTCGCTCAGCTGCCTACACTTGTTGTGCTTTATTTTACAATATTTCCAGCATAGAGAAAAAGTTTCTTGTTTTTATTACAAAAAATATGTCCAGCTAGCTTTACAAATGGTCGTCAACTCAAAAAGTATTTTCAAAACATTTGTACGGACATTTGAAATATGTCCAGTAGGCTGCACGTGAGGACCGAGGAGGATAATTCACTATTGACAGCATCCAAAATACTTAAAAGAAGCCATTTTCTCATAAACGCAAAAATCGCAACACAAAATTTGGCGACGTAAGCTCCCAAGAAACAATAATTTCAGCGTTGCCTCAACTTCACGAATACAACCCTGAAAATTACATATTGTGGATTATAAATGAGCAAAAAGAAGAAAAAGCAAGTAAAAAAGTATATGTTTGGGTGAAACCGAACTTTATATATCCGGCGCACGTATTAAATGTCGCTTTTTCACTTTTCTGTAAACTACACGATAAGCAAGAGTGATTTCCCTAATTTCTAACAGTTTCGATAATAAGCTATTTCAGACTTAAAGGCATAAATGGGTGGTGCCATACCCATTTTCCAAAAATTTGTGATATCATCCGTTGTTAAGAGGTTATTGCAAACATCGATTTTGAGCGAAGTAGCTTCAGAAGCTACTGTTTTATCGCAGCTTTCGTATTTCGCGCTTTTTGGTGGGCTCGGGTATAAAAAACGTCAATAAAAATAAAACGTACAAACAAACAAAAAAAACAAGAACAAACAAATAAATAAACTGTCATTGAAACTGAAATCGAGATTGAGATGGTCGTGTTAACAGCTATGATTTCAAATTGAAATTGAGGGCTGAGATTGTGCAATTTTGGCGCCGTGGAAACTCTTTATTAGAACAAATTTTCGAAATCATTTTCTTTTTGAAATACATGCTTTCATTTTACACCCGTATAATAACAGTTTGTTTAACCCATGAACTAAATAGAACTTAAATTTTGAATAATGTGGCAACCCTTTCCTAGAATACTTTCGAAATTAAGCTTTCTTAAACTTTCGATATATTTTTGAAACTAATCTATATATCTCTTAAACATCTTTCGCCTAACTCATTATTTAAATTGAATTTAAGTTTTTAAATAGGTGGCAACCATCTTCTAAAATATTCCCAAAATTTATAAATGAATTTAAATTTTTAAGCTATTAAGAAAATGTGTGTCCAAGGAATTTTGACATCTGATATTTCACAGCCTGTTGTTTCACTCTTTCCTCACGAAATAATGGAACGGGCATTATTTTTGTTGCAAACATGGGCTAGAAAATCGTAGTAGAAAGCGTAGCAAATTTCTTAAGAACTCCGTACTGCCTTTAATAAATTTGATACAAGAAAATTTCTTCGGCATTTCTTGAGTGTTTTTTATATGGAGATTTTCTTTTTTTTGAGAGCTGGATACTACAAAGCTCTTTTTCTTTTGAAAAATAAAATTTTTTTGAACTTATCAATGGAATTAATTTTGACTTTTCACACAGGTGGCAGGAAAAAAATCTGAGCACCGAGGAGGTCTAATAGATATATTAAAGAAAATCCCCTAAAGGAGTAAGGCACAGTGTACAACACCACACACTTAATTGCAAACGAAAGACAAAGCCAGGATTTTTGTCCTACTTTGCAAGGATTTTAAGTTCATTAGCAAGCATCTCGATCCATATGCGGGTATAGGATCTGAAAAACATAAATTACGTAGTGCAAAGCGTAAGAATAGTTGTTGAATTTACTCTATGCTAGCAATATGGCACGCATTATATGAATAAAAGATGATGGGTGCGTACTCAAGCGTGGAACGTAAACTGAGAAAAGAGTCTGATAAATATATTTTTCTCAACACATTAATATCACGAAATAATGTAACCATTACCAAATCATGTGTCATTTTTACTACCACTCTCAAAAATAGGTTCGATAAACGATGATTCCCAATCTTCTTTAAAATTCATTAAAAGTTTCCATTAATAGGTATACTAGGGAATCACACGCTTCAAACAAAAGTGCAGACAAACCATCATCGTCAGTTTGTGAGGAGGATATAACCCGAGCGATGCCATTGAACACAACCTCATAACTAATACCTTGATTAAATCTAACGAGTGGAGTGGCGAGACAGTGAGATGACACTCGGCCGAGACAGTTGTGTTGGCGAGTAGATGTGGTGAGTCAGTTCAGTTTTGATGCGGCGATTGATTGGAATGAATGCCGGTAGATGAAGTTTTAAACGGGGTTTCAATCAGCTTTTACCGCACATAATAGAATAAGAAGCTCATAAAATGCGACCGAGTGGCGAGTGAATGGCGAGTGCGTATTCACATATAACGAGCGAGTCAATGTATCGAAACGAGCATGGTGAAGAGTGAAGCGGTTCAGTAAACAAAATTAGTCTTCCCTGTGCTCGGACGATTCCTCGGTCGACTACTCGCCAAACTGTTTGTACGGAACGAGAATTCGGCAAAGTTACTGTCTCGCCACTGTGCTACAAATTTTTCAATTAAATTTTTTCTGTAGTTGTTGTTGTTTACGATATAGGGGCCAAAAAACGAGAATTTCATAAAAAAATTGGGTTTAGTGACCCGTACTAACGCGCTGGCGCGAGTTAGGGTAACGCCGCAATGGACACTTTTGTAGAACGTTCAATTCAGAATAAACCCTTTTAGTGACCAAGATTGTACCATAAAATGCCTCTGAGCTATAGAGTTTTAAAAAAATATATCAAAGTTGACGTGTATTTTATATGGCAAATCTTTGAACGCCTTGGGCGAGTACTTAATGTTAACATTAACAGGTCTATTCTGCACGTTACCGAAGATTTTGTAACCGGAAAATTTTATTACCAAAAAATGTTACCAGTTCTTGTCACCGCGATTCTAGGTACGTTGGTAATGCAGTTTATATATTCAGCAATTCAGCTATGAACAATTGTAGAAATCCTGGCATTGCGTATTTCACGGGGCAATATTTTATTACCAGCTTATGAGATGGCAACAAAATTTACCGGTTACAAGAGTACACAGAATGCGAACAGGGTTTAAAAATTAACCGGAACTTTATTTACTTTATTAACAAAATTTTTATTACCAGCGCAGAATAGACTGTAAGGGTTAAAATTTTCAGGGAGTGTTTTTTTAAGTATTTTCCATAAAATTTTGAGGTAGGAGTAAAAAAAACAATAGTCGCAAAAAAAGCACCCTAGTATATATATGTATTTATGACGTATTTCTATTAGTAAAAATTGTGTGTCTCGCAACCCACAATCAGCTGAAAACACACATACATATTAGTACACGCATACATAAATGCATACATATGTACGTACATACATACATAGATACATCAAAACCCATGAACCTCTCCCTGTTTGATTTTCACGCAAATACCTACAACTGCATCCTTGACAGCTAAAAATGCACCGAGTATTCGCTGTTATTTTTACATTTGTTTTGATTTTTAGTATTCTTTTTCTTAACTCGCATTTTTTACTTGTTTGTCATTCTTTGATTTTATATTTGTCGCCTTCCACGCAATTCTTTGCTCGTTTGCACTGGGATTGACTTTTAACACTCTGTTATTAGCTGTGAAATCAATTCGTTATGTTTTCTTCAATGCAAACATCATGTGGGTGTGTTGTGGGCTGTTAATTCTCATATGGCATCTCATGAGTAGTGCGCGGTGTAGCGCATGCGTCACAAACGTCAAACTGTGCTGTGACGAAGTGCAACTCCTTAAAAGAGGAACTGTTGCTCTTTATGGGAGAGTTTAAAAAGTCACTTATCTTTATATTTCCTTTGGCGAGAGATATAACTCTGTTTCGGAAGTGAAAATACCATTTTTAGACTGACATACACATGTACATGTGTACATACGTAATAAAAGAGGAAAATTCTTATTTACTAGGCACCTTATATTTGTGTCATACTTTATGCTTTTAAATTTAAAATCATTCGTCATTCATTAGCTGAAGTTGTACCGTTTCTTTTTTATCATCAGCGTCAGAAAATAATAGTAGGTGAAATATTCATACATGAGCCTCCCTTGGGCCTCTCCCTGTGTATTTGCGCCCGTTTTGCATCCCGAGTGCAGGAGGCTTCTTCCGAACTTTGGCGTTCCATTTTGTTCGTTGGCGCCCTTGCTTTCGATGTCCATCCATGGGAGACAACGCGAAAGATCCTTTCACTGGAGCGCCGCACAGTGGGATGTCCCCATATAAACTGCGGCCAAAAATGGCAACCTTGCTACGAATTTGCTAAAATCTCGTACATAAGTAAAAGTCGACGCACAGCCACGCCCACAACTCTTGTGGGTGGAAATGGTAAATGTTATCCAATTTTGATGAAATTCAGAACATGTGCTGGTTTTAACCAGAAAAGCATTAATCGTCAAATTCAGTTGAAATTTACGTCCACTAACTCTAAAAAAATTGCCGCATATATTAAAAAATTATATTTTGATGAAATTTGGTGTACCCGGCTCGTTTATTAGAGAAGTTTGTTACTTTGGAAGATAATGAATAGTTTCTCACTAAGACCTCCTACTACAAAACTTTTTTGGCTCGAAGTACCAAATTTTATGAGTTTTGTGGAAAATAACCAAACACATTTATCTTATTTCTAAAGCAGTTCCTATTTCTTTCTTTTAAAAACGACAAAACGAAAACATTTACAATACCTGAAAACTAAATTATGTGCATAGTATGTATTTGCACTGAAAATTTCAATTATACTACCTTCATGTTATGGAACAAAATCTGAGCTGAGGCAATCAGGACTTTTGCCATCGAAAACGGTTCTCATCCAGAGAAGCGTCCACTCTTGGCTGAGTGCTGCATCTGATTAACAAATTCACGAGTCAAAAATATCTTAGCTTCCATTTCAATTTCACATTGCATATTCTTTATTTTATGTACATATCAGAGTTCTTTTCTTCAGGTATACAATAAAAATTCAATAAATTTTACAGGGGGTGTGTCTATAAAAAGAACAACAGGAACTGAACTCGCAGTTTTTCGCAGCTAGAACTACTTCAAATATGGCACGCATACCTAATGTTTAATTCTACTAAAAATAATGCATCTCTCTTCCTAGGACCTTCTTAAATATTCCCTTGCAAAGTAAGTACCCGAAAAATTTTATACACACAGAATTATATAGACTTTCAAGTGAAACTGTCTTATGAACTTTTGTAGATATACATTAGACTGCGTCAACACAAAACAAAATCCTGCGATGCGACCGGCACAAGACTCAAATTTTAGCATTTGGTATAGTAATGATCCTCCATGAATCTCGCCTCTCTAGGACAACTCTAAGAGGTGCCGCATCGATCCTTTAGTTTTCCCATAGGAATTACACGTAAGAAAATGAGTTCTTACCTTTTGAGGTCAATATAATATACTGGGATGAATGGAAACACTCGAAACTGTAGGAGTACATTGATTACATGCCATTTAAGTATTATGCAGGCTTAGATTATTTAAATTCCTGAATTAAAAAATTAAAATTACTAGATTTGGCTCACACAGAACAAGGGATTAAAAAAGGGTAATTTAGGAATTAACATAATCTAAGCCTGCATAATACTTAAATGGCATGTAATCAATGTACTCCTACAGTTTCGAGTGTTTCCATTCATTCCAGAATATTATATTGACCTCAAAAGGAAAGAACTCATTTTCTTACGTGTAATTCCTATGGGGAAACTAAAGGATCGATGCGGCACCTCTTAGAATTGTCCTAGAGAGGGGAGATTCATGGAGGATCATTGCTATACCAAATGATAAAATTTGAGTCTTATGCCGGTCGCATCGCAGGCATTTTTTTTTTTGACGCAGCATAATATACATATACAAATTTAAGGCAATACTTGACCACATATATATTAGAAAAACTGGCCATCAACCAGATTGGCCTACTATATGTCCACACTGTCCATCCATAAAGATGAAAAGATAAATATAAAGATAAACCTAAGAACAAAATAAAGGTAAAAAACGAGATAAAGGTAGAAATTGAGAAAGTGATAGAGATAAAGATAAGAGGCAAAGAAAAGGAACTGAATATGTTATGTCATGTCATGCCATGTAATCTTATTTTATATCATGTTATGTTAGGTTATTAAGATAAACCTAGAGAACAAAATAAAGATAAAAAAACGAGACAAAGATAGAAATTGGGAAAGTGATAGGGATAAAGATAAGAGGCAGAGAAAAGGTACTGAATATGTTGTATTATATTATATTATGCTATGTTATGTCATATCACGTTATGTTATGTTATGTTATGTTATGTTATGCTATGTTATGTTAAGTTATGTGTTGTTATGTTAAGTAGGTTAACGCATTTCACCTCAACTCACCACAGCTCACGATGCGAAGCAGCGGAGTAAGAACAATTTAGATTGAAATTAATGCATCTATGAAGCTAAAGATGAATATGTGGATGAAGAAAGGAATAAAGGAAAAGATAAAAATAAGAATAAAGACTCGTAAAGATAAAGACCAGGAATAAGGAAAATTCAAATCTTTAATATAATGGCAAAGGAGAGGTTGAATATGTTGTTAGATGCAGGAAAGAGTGAAGAAGGATGAAGGTAAAGGTAAAGATAAAGATAAGTATAAAGATAGAGGTAAAGATAAAGATAAAGACAAAGATAAAGATAAAGATAAAGATAAAGATAAAGATAAACATATAGATGAAATATAAACATAGATAAACATAATCAAAATAAATATAAAAAACGAGACAAAGGCAGAAATAGAAAATGTGATAGAGATAAAGATAAGAGGCAGAGAAAAGGAAGTGAATAGTTTGATTATGCTATGTTGTGTTATATTGTGTTATGTTATGTCATGTAATGCTATGTTATATTAGGCTATGTTATGTTATGTTATGTTATGTTATGTTATGTTCTGTTATGTTATGTTGTGTTATGTTATGTTATGTTATGTTATGTTTTGTCATGTTATGTACATTGGTTAACGCATTTCACCTCAACTCACCACAGCTCACATAATTTTAACTCACTTCCCCTTAACTGAACTCACCTCGACTCATCTCACCTCGGCTTCAAAACTTACTCCATTTGAGCGCACCATTTATATTCAACACACCTTAAATCCCCACACCTAAATGCAAAACTACTTAACTCACTACATTCAAACTTACCACAACTTAGTTCACCACACCTCAACTCATCACAGCTAAGTTCACCACACCTCAACTCGCAATACACCTTAAGCTCACCACACCTGAATTCACCACACCCAATTTCACCACACCGAAACTCACCACGCCCAATTTCACCACATTACATGATATCACTTGATATGGCATACATATATGACATAACATCATTTGGCATATCGTGACATGACATCCTTTCACATCACACACATTGCATGATAGTATTTCGCCACAATTAGGCTTGAGGCGAAATAAGTCACAAGTTCGCTCATCTACGTAAAATAAAATAGAATCAAAAAAAAAATAAAATATAATAAAACAAAATATTATAAAATAATATAGAATAGAATAAAATAAAATATAATAGAATAAAATAAAATAAAACAAGTTTTAGTTAGTATTTATGTGGCGTATTTACATTTATTTTCCTTCCTGCTGAAGTCTAGAAAAAAATTTCCAAAAATTAACGGTAAGCCCCAGATACTTCAAACTCAAACTTTATTGCACCAAAATTTAATGGGCTACAAAACTGCATACGTATTTTATGCACTTTGTATGAGAAAATATCTACAGAATTTAAAATATCAGTAATAATTCCTTTGTTTAACTTTAATCAAACTTTGGGTCCATCAATAATTCGTGGATCGGTGTCAAATTTTTCAGGTGCTGTTTTTAGGTAAAACAGAAACTTTTTCAGCGCAGCACTCAATGATATCGAGTAATGTAAAAAAAACAAGTAAGGAGAGGCTGTCTTCGGCTGTGCCGAAGGCTTTATACCTTTCATGAACACGCGCAAATCAATGTAAATAGTAACTACTGAAAAAATGATTTTAAGTTGCTTGCTGGCTTGCGTCTGCTGGGTATGCTAGTAATATATATAGCTGCGATCTTAGTGATTTTTTGAACAAATATTCTATGATCTATTAGCAAATATCTCACCAAGCTTCATATTTCAATCTTCTAAAATGAGTGAGTAATAGCCAAAATCCTCTTA
>JAPVRG010298162.1:6066-17307 GCA_029783565.1 Rhagoletis cerasi
TATAATATAAAGGCAGGAAACTAAAATCAAAAACATTTCTAAAACATATTTGTTTATAAAATACTATTTGCAATAGTAAGTTTTAAATATTTTAAGGATAACTTCAATTTTTCTTAGTTTAATTTATAACAATTTCAAAAACTGTTTACTGGCAACTCTGGGCGAAGAGCAGAAGAGAAAAATCAAACAGCTGACACGTTTCTACGTAAAAAATCAACTTCGAGCGGATTTCTACGTCTACGGCTAAGTATACGTAGAAATTCTACGTCGGTAAGTTTTCATTTACATGGCGGACTCATAAGATAGATCGTGTCAGCTGACACGTTCTACGTTTCTACGTTCGTGGGTAATCGCGCTTTAAGTAATGACGTTCAGTTCATGTTGCAAAGCCGGATTGATAAAAATGCTTGTTATTAATACTCTTGCATATTCCACATTCTTTTGGTTTGAAAAATTTCACGGGGGATTTGGAATATTTACTCCTTTTTGTTTGGGGATATGCCAATCCCTCTGTTGCGGCATAGCCCCAAGTAAAAAAATTGGGTTTATTTCATTATATAAGGAATGGCATAGTCCTAAGTTTTAAAATTGTGATTATGCCGCTTGGGGCATTGGCTGAAAAACATTACACACAAAATTTTCAAACGTCATAATGACTTTATTTCACTTTTACAGTGAGAAATAAGACCATCATCTGAGGTATTCGCCATCGCGCAAAGGCCCGTAAGTCTTCCACAGAATCTTTCTCTCGAAAACTCCAAGAACCGCCTCATCAGAAGCTTTCATTGTCCATGCCTCTGCGCTATACACCAGCAAGGGCATTATGAGTGACTTATAAATTGTGATTTTTGTACGACAAGAGAGCACGTCCAATAGTTTTAAACAAGTTTTAATTTAGGTTAGGAAAATGTGCAAGTTGTGTTGCTGTGTTGCCGGTTTGGTCCAATTGGACCAAAATTGGTAGTTTCGTTTCTTAAAAAAATGATTTGGTAGGTCGGTTGGTTTGTTGTGATTTTCGAGGATTTTTGGTAGGCAAGCAGATAATTTATTAATTTTTTGTTTAATCTTACTTACGAAAATTCTCTTTCATAAATACTTGAAGTATCTCCATCTTTGGAAGTTCCGATTTTTTACAAAGCTTTAAAGGAAATAATATGAAGCGTTTAACACGAACTCGTAAAGAAATTTCCGTACTATTTCTTAGAGAAAATTCAAAAAAATTCTTCACATCACAGCGATTTTCTTCCGAAATTTCGTAAAAGAATCGAAGCGTTCTCAATACATTTCATCTTAGAAAATTCTAAAAAAAAATCGGGAAGGAGATAATGCTTTATTTACGAATTCTTTAAGATTTATCTGCTATTCATAATACTCTGAAAGCATGGTTTGAAAGTACGAACAATAATAACTACGTCAAGAGATCGGTTGGCGGGCAAACATTTGGATAAACTTCTATTCTTGGGAACTACAACAAAAGAAGATTTGCCACTGAAATATTTCATGAATATTTTTGTTCTTGAATATTTTCCACTGTATTATCTGTGTTAAATACAATGCATCATTAAGCGTATAGTTATGCTTTATTCCTACAATATTTTCTTTTATTATAGGAGTTCAGGATTCCCAGAGGATGATTAACCTTTGATTTAAAAAAATTAAATATAACTTTGCTCATACGAAATACCAAGGCACATTGAATAGGTAGCAGCAGCAGGGTTGCAATTTAGATTTTTTTAATTCGAAGAGGTCCATAAACTGTCATTTTTATTTACATTTTACTCTGCAATAACAAATTTTGCTTACCTTTCTTGACATTTTAGCGTGAAAACAACAACAACAAAATACACGCAGCTTGTTGTTTTTGCTCTAATGCTGCTACCTGTTTAATGTGCCTTGCGAAATACCTTCAAATCCAAGAGTATCTATACGAGTAGGTATCGATACTTTAGCTCCGATATTTTTCAGGTATCGATACTACTTCCAAGTAAAAGTATCGATACCTGGATGGTATCGTTTCATCCCTATGTATGTTACGGGTCAACTTTGGACAACGTTGACCGTTTTTGATAATTTTTTATGGGAAAGGATGTACCTCAAGGATGGTCCCATACTAATTTGGTTCAGTTTCGACTTTTGGATCATGAAGAAGTTCCCCCTTCATCTAAATTTTTATATGAGAATTGAAGTTGTTTGTTTTTTTGTTTAAAAATTACTTGTTTTCAATATGTGACGTCAGCAAAACAGCTGATTCTGTCAAACTCACTGAGAGCCGATTAGCGGTGTTGCCATCGGCGCCACCTTCTGTATTCTCTCCACCGTGATTATTGGTGTTAATATTGATTCGTAAATAAACGAAGTTGTCTACTTTTTCGAACTTGTAACTGTCAACAGTGGCGTGGGGCTGCCGAGACACTTATGCTCTGACTGTTTATATGATAATATTAGATACTACAGTTGTTAAATATTTCTTATTAATTTTCATTAGTTGTATCATTTATATTTATCTTATTTCCTTGGGCTATCCATCTCAGTATCACGATTATTTCTCACGGTCACGGTCTGGATCATTCTTATGGGTGTTGGCAGCACTCATTTTACATAGCAGTTTCATCAGCACAAGGAATAATAAATTATAAAATTTAGTTCATCAAATGGAGAGAAAAAGTACATTTAAACGAATTTAAATTCATTTCATTTAAATGATTATCTAACATGAAAGCGAGTTATTTGAAGCAAGTTTAAATAAACAATGGCAGAATATGTTTTTATACCCGAGCGCACTTGTGCACAAGGGTATATTAAGTTTGTTCGCACAACGGTTGTTTGTAACAGCCTAAAGGAATCGAGATCGATGTAGACATATGTCTTAATGAAATTTGTATGTAGGTTGCCCTTTACCCAAGGTAGGTTTGTATTGAAAATGGGCGAAATCGGACTGTATTCACGCCCACTTCCCATATAATGGTATTTTCGAAAAATGCAAAAACTACGATATTTCAGTAACTACTGAATCTTATTGACTCAAATTTGATATTAGCGATGATAATTAACGAGCAATAAGAATATTATAAATTTTTGAAAAAGGGGCGTAGCCACGCTCACTTATGGATTTATATGTACATATGTATATCTCGGTAACCGCTTTACCAATTTCTACCAAACTTGACACAAGGGTTGATATTCTCCCAACATAGAAAACTGTCGATGGTTATAGAAAAGGGTCGAAAATTTTTGAAATCGGACAATAACCACGCCTACTTTCCATATAACGGTAATTTGCAGAAATACAAAAAATTCAATATTTTAGTAACTACTGAAGCTTATTAACTCAAAATTGATATTTGCAATAATATATTAACTGTAACCGCTTTACCAATTTCTACCAAACTTGGCACACGTATAAATCTTGGTCTAAATAGAAAAGGGTCGAAAATTTTTTAAATCGGACAATATTCACGCCTACTTTCCATATAATGGTAGTTTACAGAAATACGAAACCTGTGATAAATCGGTAACTTGTGAAGCTAATTTACTCAAGATTTATGTTTGCAACAATTCCTTAGCAAGAAGTACGATTATTACAAGTTTTTGTGAAAATGGGATGGCGCCGCCCACTTATGACTACATATGTCTAACCGTTTTATAGATTTCTACCAAACTCTACCGAAACGCGGCTATTATGTCAAAAAATGTTTGTATCAAAAGGATAAAATATTGATATTTTATTTCCGACACTAATACCAATATTTTTATCGATACTTGGCTTCTGATATATCATTTGATACTAGTATCGATACCTTTATGGTATCGTAATATCCCTATGCGTTGGTAGCAACAACCATCTGCATAACTATAGGTGCATTCTTTTTCAACCGAACTACAAAAGAACACCCGGTAAAATAACGAAAAACATACATGCAAAACAACAGCACAAAGTCTGTTGTGAATTGTTGATGAAAAATTTCTTAGGGAAATAAGAACGAATCAGCCTGGAAATTGGGTCCGTTTCACTAGCGGGGCAAATGCAGCGGAATTAAAACAAAATAATCGGATATTTTTTAACTAATTTTTTGCTAATTAATTACCAACTAAAAACAATTCTAACCAATGCCGTTATCCCGTTAACCCTATGTCCACTAGCGTAACAATTTCGCTAGCGGAATTGGTCATAACACGTGCTAAAATTATCAAAAAAAATCCTTTAGGGCGTAAAATTTTTAACTCGGGGAATACTTTGCAGTAGATAAATAACAAAAAAAATAAATTGAATTTCTTCGAAATTACCGAATCCAATAATTTCTAACCAATGCCGTTATCCCGTTAACCCTATGTCCGCTAGCGTAACAATTTCGATAGCGGAATTGGTCATAACACATGTTAAAATTTATACATCTTCTACCCCCTGGACCCCCTACTAATAACTACCTACTTTGTGAATAATTTTTAAAATGTTTTAATCGTTATATGATTAGTTAAATGAAATAATGTGAGTCATAGTACTTACTCTGCACTACATATATATAAGTAGCCAAAAACATGCTCTTTTACAGGTTTGCGTGCAACATAACACATATTTTGCACCATGGGGGTTGCATTGGTCCAGTATTCAGTATTCCTAAAAAATAAAAAAGATGGCGGTCTATGTTTCCTTTTTCCCAAAAACACGAACCGCCATCTTTATTTTTTCCAGTTTTTATAAATTGTTTCTATTCAGTGTTGTCAATGTTATCAATTAGATATATAATATAAATGTGGTTTAGATTAATCTTATTTTATTGCCAGTAAATGCCAATCTACATAGAACTTTCGCACTGCGTTCGCATGTATGTGAACGAGCCTTACCTGATATCAGAACTATGCTACTCAATTAACTTAATTTAGTTTAGTAGTTTGATTAAGTACACTGAGAAAAGAGTCTGTTACAACAACTACATATATTTTTCTCAACACGGGATGTGGTTACAGTTACACGATTTGGTTACAGTTACCAAATATTGTGTTGAGAGAAATATAGCTGACTCTTTTCTGAGTGTATAAATAACAATAACTAAAAAATATTACATTACGGTTTAAAAAAAAAAAAAAGATTCTTACTGCTGGAAAGTACTCTTTCAATTATGGATGCTGAGCAACCCTGTTGCGTGCCCCCTGTTGTGTAAGGTATTTCAACAAATTGTTTTATAATATCTTTACCAGAATGTAGGAAGTTATTTAATTCGACGGTGTAACACGCAAAGTTTTGAACTCTTGGCGCACATCCATATAAGCAGGTGGATGTATCTGTAAAGCTTGGATAATCCTGGAGCAATTTACTAGCCATTGATCCCACATTACACATAGCATCTATTTCTTGTCATAATTGGATGTTGAACTATTTTAAAATGTTCTTTTAATAGACATAGGTTTGTTGTCCAATTCCTTTACATCAAATATGCTGAATTATTTTAAAAAACTCCACTGTATCGGATAATTAATAATAATAATAATTTGGCGCTTACACATATGTTAGTGTTTGGCCGAGCTTCTCCTCCGATTTGTGGCGTGCGCCTTGATGTTGTCACACAAAGGGGAGGGACCTACAGTTTTATGCCGACTCCGAACGGCGATTGTATTTTTGTGAGAAGCTTTTTCATGGCAGAAGTACCCTCGGAGGTTTGCCATTGCCTGCCGTGGGGTGACCACTGTTAAGAAAAAACCTTTTTTCTAAACTTTTTTGCGACGTTGACCAGGGCTTGAACCCAGGCCTGCGGAGTGGAAGCGCGCACTGCTTACCACTACACCACAGCGGTATCGGATAATTGCTGAACCTAAAAAAAGATTTGAGGTCATTATTTTATTAAAAAAATTTTGAGGATTTTGGCCTGTACAGAATACTGATACTATCCTCGCTAAATAATTTCCTAACAAATAGCGGCCACTCTAATGTGCAACTACTTATGTAATAAAATTTACTAATCCGTAAACGTAGTGGTAGAACTTTTTAGAAAAGTATCGATTATAGTACTCATATAGAATACTCTTAAGAAGAATCGATGCCAGTACTCATATTTGCAAAAACGTATCGATAATACTGGTACTTCCAAGTATTTTTAAAGCAAACACGAAAAGTAAACAAAAATCAGATTGTTTTGCTTTTGAGACCTCTTCTGATCTAACAACCATTTTTAAAGGAGTATTTGAAAAAAGCTTGCAATAAGTTTACTTCTACAAGCGTAAAATACTTGTTTATAGCAAAAAGCTTATTTAAAGTTTTAAAAGCAAATTTATTTATAAGTATTTGAAGCGTATATTTATAATGGTGTATTAACATGGTATGAAACCATATGAACTGTAAATACTCTAGAATAGTTTGGCTATGTATTCCAATTAGAAATTCAATGATATAAAGCGCGATGCATATAATAAATGTGTTCATATGAAAAGAAGAAATTAATTTTTTTTTTTTTTTTGAATTTATGTACTGGAAAGTATTCCCCGAGCCAAAAATTTTGCACGTGTAACCGATCCAGATCAGGAATATTCGGGTGACAGTTTCAATGGAGCTCTAATATTGATTGAGGGCTTATGCGCGGCCATCAAGAGCAAAGGCATTTGCTAACTCAGTGTGCCAGCATCGACACGAGAGAGAAATCAGAGAACGTTAATTATAGAGAAGGGCCGAGAACGAATCAGCGTGGAAATTGTCAAATACTAACAAAATCCTAGAGACGCAATTCACCTCATTCCAATTACAGAGAGCGCCGATGGGAGAGTGCCTCTGTTAAGCAAACGAAAATTTACAGATTGAGTATTCTGATCAATGTCAATGAATTTTTCGTCTTGTTAGAAAATGAAATGAAATGCCGACGGCTTTTTGCATTTTTGTTTTGTCAATTTTCATTATTTAAATTATTAAAATAAATGAGGAGGTCCATAACAAAACGCAATAATTCCACTTTTCAAATATTTTGGTTTTTTAACTAAATCCAATTCTACGCATTAAAACCTATGTAACCATTGCTATAAAACATACCAAAGGTCAATAATTTTACTGTTATTCAACACCAAAAATATTAGTTCAGACCAAAATGAAACATTTCCATATCTATCCAATTAAATTAATTTTATTTTTATGGTTGTTAGAAATATTCTTTGATTAAACTACCTTTGTGAATAACTACTTTGCATTTAATATTGTAAAAACATTTGCCAATTCTTTTTATGCTAAATATCAAAACGCAACATTTCCATACATGTTCAGAACAAAATGAAATAAATACTATTGGACGGACCAAAACGCAACATTTCCATTTTTTTAATCTAAATAACTTAAAAACTAATTGCCAGATAACAATTTTTTTTTTATGGTTTGTATTGTTTTTAGATAACTATTAAACTACAACAACAGTTTAAAAAAAATATATATCCTATTGACTTAAATTAATTTTTTTCATTTATCCAAAAAATTGTTTTGGTGGAATTATTGCGTTTTGTTATGGACCTCCTCAAATACTTCCTGAGGTATGCAGTATGAAAAATTCAGTTTGTATGGGAGGTGCCACGGCCCCTTCCCCGATAATGAGCACTTTTCCCCATGAGTATGTGATTGTCTTCATACAACTCCATACCAAGTTCCAGTACTTTAGCATTAGTTGTTCCAGAGATATGCTGTATGAAAAATTCTGCTAGCATGGGAGGTGCCACGCCCCCTTCCCCAATAACGCCCATTTTTCTCCATGAGTATGTGATTGTCCTCAGATATCTCCATACCAAATTCCAGTGCTCTAGCACAAATACAGAGGTATGCAGTATGAAAAATTCAGTTTGAATGGGTGGTGCCACGCCCCCTTCTCCATGAGTATGTGACTGTCTTCGCATCTCCATACCAAGTTCTAATACTCCAGCACAATTACTTCCAGAGATATGCGGTATGAAAAATTCTCTTTGTATGGGAGGTGTCACGCCCCTTTGTCTAATCGGGATGAATGCTATCCTATTTTTTAAGTTGGGTAAAATGACACCAGTGTGAAAAATTTAGTGATTAACGGTTATCATGGTAAGTATTCGCAGTAACTGTAACATAATCGCAAAAATATTTAGTTTAAAAGTACTTTTACATATATAGAGATTATCGTAATTTTCAAGCTTAACTCCGTAATCTGTAATTAAAAAAAAAAAACAGATTAGCCATACAAAATTCCTCCTTCGGTAATCTGTAATTATAAAATAATCTCCAATTAAACCGATAACTTTGCGGTGTCCAACCTAGTTTTATCGTTTATTTTTGCGAAGAGGAGAAACGTCAAATGTGACAGTGAACAAATATGGACGCTAGCAAGGAAAGAGGGGTTTGTAAACGTATTTTTGATAAAATATTAAGTTACAATATATTTTAATTGCTTAATTTAGGAGAAAAAAATAATGAAAATGGAACAGAGATGAAAATTTGGCAGCTAATGATCCGAGATTTGACTGTGTAAACGGTGTTATTAACGAACGAGCTTTGTTTGAGATTATTTTTATATGTAAACATACTTTAACATAAAGATGATAATGGCGGTATCTTTTTTTAGTTCATCATTCAATATCATTCGCGTTAAATTCAAAAATATGCCCAGCCCGGTCATACACTAAATTGACGACGATCTATTCCATTTCATAACAGTGAAAAATCAATTTAATAAATTTTTATCTTTACTGCAACTAATTTCTCCACCCCCATGATTTTACCCTCATATTGTGTTGTCATTTGGTCAATTAAATTTTTTCATAGATTTTTTTTGCGAAAAATTTTATAAATATGGATTAGTTATCTAGAGGGAATTGGTACAATTTGGAGGCAATATTCCTTTTGCAATTTTCATTATTAAAATACTTGCAAGCCCGAAGGCAAAATACTCTCAAAGAGCGAAGAGATCCTTTCATAGGCGTAGTCAGGTAGGGGAAAGGGGGCTGCCCCCTAACTTCCAAATTTTTCCCTATACATACAAAAATAGTTCCCTGAAATGCTAACTTAATAATTTCGAGATCCCGCCTCTCCTAAATTTCATTCTTGCTACGCCCATGGATCCCTTAGAGCTTTGAGGCTGCGAGTCTAAATATAGGAACCATGCCTCTAAAACAGTGAGCTGAACTGTTGAGCTTAATAAAAACGATTAATCCTTAAAAAGAAAAAACTGTGCAAAGATTAAGAGTCTGAATTATTCAATTGACTCTAGTTTTCGAGATATTTGGGATCAAAAGTATCAAAAAACTTATTTTTCTCATTTTGTGTACTTTTGTAACAAAATACCGATGCAATGGGGAATAGCATAAAAAGAAAGCGTAAATGTTGTTCTTTTATTCCGAAAAAAAAAAAAAAAATTGGTTCCACAAGCATTAGCCACAATATAAAAGGTTCTTCTTAATTAAAAATGTGGAGAATGCAACCTAAATAGTTGTCTTATTGTAAGTGCTAATAAGCCTTTCAACGTCAGATTCCAATTCTATCAACGAAAACATAAATAAAATACGTGTCCAGATTTGATTAAAGGTATATAATATATTCGAATGAGTATAATGGTGTTTATGAACAAAAGGTGAAAAATTTCAACATGCTTACATTTCTCCAGCTATTCGCACGTTTTCGAAACATTTGACATATAAGTTGAGATCCTAAGAGAGAACTTACAAAATTTAAATGAATTTGATAAAAAACAATAAAATTGGTATTTTTGAAAACAAGTTTTAAAGTCTTATGTTTTGTTTAAGGAACCAAATTTTTTCATTTGGATCTTAAAAGTGAGTCTTTCAGCTTTATTTTTATACTGGTCAAAAGATCATATTCCACAAAGTTTGAAACTTGGATTTATAAGATTTTTGTTAAAGAATAAACTTCACTTTTATAAAAATATTATTAAAACTATATGATAGTAAAATAAATAGTCGAAACCTGTCAATATGTGGGTGTCGTATAGTTACGATAAGCACTATACTTATATTATTAGGAGAGGTTACACGATGATTCAAAAACAATCACGAAGTACGCCCGAAACAAAACTTAGTTTAGGTTGTAGGTAAGGTCGAGTAGGTTCCTTATAGTTCCTGAACCTTCCCTTTTCTTTATTAAAAACCGTTAATTTCATACTTGATACTCTTATCTATTAACAGCTTTACCTTTTTTTCATCCGATTTTAAAAATCACACTTGTTTTGAAAAGGTGATTTATAGATCTTTAAAATAGTGTATATATATAGTGTGACCGCTGTGGTGTAGTGGTAAGCAGTGCGCGCTTCCACTCCGCAGGCCTGGGTTCAAGCCCTGGTCAACGTCGCAAAAAAGTTTAGAAAAAAGGTTTTTTCTTAACAGCGGTCACCCCTCGGCAGGCAATGGCAAACCTCCGAGAGTACTTCTGCCATGAAAAAACTTCTCACAAAAATACAATCGCCGTTCGGAGTCGGCATAAAACTGTAGGTCCCTCCCCTTTGTGTGACAACATCAAGGCGCACGCCACAAATCGGAGGAGAAGCTCGGCCAAACACTAACATATGTGTAAGCGCCAAATTATTATTATTATTATTATTAAAATAGTGTATAACCATCTATTGTTAGACTTAGATCGTTTGGAGTTTTCATCTGGTAAAATAAAAAAGTCCTTATTTTTCTTAATTTTTTCAACTTTGACCATCGCTAATTTCAAAAAATTTCTACTAAAGTTGCCAAATACGTAGCATTAATCTAAAAGTACGTTTACTTTCGAACAGATTGATACCTCACTTAATGAAATTGCATAAAAAATGTTGAAGTTCAGAAATTTAAGTAGAAATAGACCTAGAATTTGCAGGTGTGTATGTACTGGATTTTCAGACCATTTGCAAAAACTATCGCACCGATCTCGATGTATATGTACACATTGCGCTTAGGTTTCTTAAGCACCATCTTGAATTTTTGAAATCGGACGAAAACCACGCGCTCCACCCACGCAGAACTGAACCGCTCAGGCGCAATTATAAACGAGAGCGTACAATTGTTGGGGTCGACGACATCGACATTATCGGTAACAACGAGGGCTACGTCTGTTCTGCCTTCTCGGGATTAGATAGAGAAGCAAAGCGAGTGGGTCTGATGGTGAACGAGGACAAATCGGAGTATCTCCTGTCATTAGTCAAACAGTTAGAGCATAAGCGTCTCAGCACCCATGTCACTGTTGACGGTTATAAGTTTGAAAAAGTAGACAACTTCGTTTATTTAGGAACCAGCATTGACACCAATAATGATGCCAGC
>JAPVRG010298176.1:8832-24639 GCA_029783565.1 Rhagoletis cerasi
TTTTTTTTTTCATTTCAAAATGCCAGCTACAGCAACCGAAGTGTGCTACAGTGCTGTCGTGTGCTGTCGCTTCTGCGATTCGTTTTGTTCAAAGTCAGAGCGAAGCATAATTTTTTTACTTTAAGCGCGTCGCAAATGCAAGCACAGCAACAGCAAATTTTTAATGCTTTTGCTAATTTTGCTACAGCATTTTCAACCCTGCTAAAAAGTATCATCCCTATATAAATTCTCGCCACCGTATGTATGTAGATATACATTTAAAATACGGAAACGGCATTTTTTCAAAGATAGAATTTAGCATTTATTATAATTAAATTAACCAATTTTGCAATTTAAGTTTCTCCTCAGACTGTTAGAAAATATTATTTTTTCTCTTCTTGGTTTAATGGCCAGTCTTTAGTGGTGTATAATTTCGATTAAGCTTTAATGACTCAAAACAGGTTTGTGGGTTTTACTGATTTCTTTTTGGAGTCGTCTACTATTTGACTAAGTACCATTGCACTACGATCCAAATGCTTGTTTTTCTGGAAAAAAAAATAACTGTTATAGTAACACATTTTTTCTTGTTACTAGATTTTATATAATACAGTAAAACATGGGTAAGGTAACTTTGTTTTTGTAATAAGCTATAATGTAGTAAACACGCAGCAGTTAAAGTCTACTTATTTTTGCAATATTGACAATTCGATTGAGCTTGCGGCATAAAGTGTAAAGTTGAATTACTGTTACAAAAATACCAGAACAAATTCTAAAAAAAAGTTGGTATAGAGGCTGAAGCTACGAGTGAGTAGATATTAAAGATGTGTGATAAGAAAATATTTAGATTTTGTTTTGGTGATAAAATTTTTTTTTTTTTTTTGCTACCTAATAAGTTATTAGATTTTTCTTAAATCTTAATTATAAATAAGCCTAGGAAATTTTGGCCTAGGAATTATATCTTGTGAGCTTATGTCACCATATTTTGTGTTGCGATTTTTTGCAACTAATTTCTAATTTTAAAGTGAAATTAGTATAACTTCGCAGCATTTTTCAAAAATTGCCACTCTATAATTGGGTTTTATAACTAATTGGCATTTTCATTTCTTTCATATGAATATTAAAAACAAACTGTATTCAAACTTTTTTAATAAAATTTTAAAAATTAAAAAGTGACCCCTTTAGACCCATCGGTCGTCAAGGGTTAAAATATTTTTTTTTTCACAAAAACGTGGGAAACCAAATGTCAATCAATAAAAAACTCATGTTTTTTAAATCATCTACTTATATAGGAGTAATTAGTTTTGGCCACAAAAATAAGCATTTAGCCCATAGTGCATTGCTTCGAACCAACGATTATCTGCTAATTTTACAAGAAAAAAGCTAGCAGAGTCTGCTTGCAGATATTAATAGCAAGATGTATACTCATAAATGCTTCCAGTGGAAATCCCATAAATTCTAAAATAGCTTCAAATTGTTTCATTAAATAATATTTTCGTACAATTGTTTCGCAGAGTAAATCTATTTTTATTTTTATGCGTTTGTGGCAAACAGTAGTTTTGATTGATATGCTCGTAAATAATTTTATTGCATTTCTGCACAATTACTTACAATAAATAAATACAAAAATAATTCGGCGTTTTTGAAAGGCTTTCAATATTTGCTCTTTGACGTCATGCAAATATGCATATATGCACATACATAGTATGTACATCAGAGTGCATCACAAAAAAAAAATGCGGGTTTTCCACCGGAATATGTTCTAAGGCTTCTGCCAAAATATTTCGGAAAAATATTAAGATTTACGTGAGCTGGATCGGTTTGAAAGTACTTCCAAAAATCACGCTATTTGGAACCCGTTGATAAATTTTTTAAACATTACATTTTTATGCAGACCGATTAAACTCTTCTATCATCTGAGGTAATTTTTTAGAAAAAATATTTTTAAAAACTTATTTGATCTATAAAAACTCGATTTCGGAGCTAATTCAAAATCGGTCCAACTCGCTTAAATCTTTATATTTTTCCGAAATATTTCGAAGGAGATCATAAAATATAATAAATTTTGTTACTCCGATGGAAAAACAGTATCGATTTTTTTTTTTTGATTGAGAGTGGTGCGCCCTAATGTACATACATTGCTTTAGGCAATTAAAAGTTTGTATTTATTTGAGTACCATATGTTTTTAAAATTAATTTGCGTTGTACTGTAACACTACGTAGATTAGGGATGTCCGGCTCAAGCTTATATGCGAACGTTGGACGTTGAAGCTCTACAACTAATACCATTTTTTAGACTTTTTCATTTTTCGACAAAAGTACTACATAGAAAATTTCATTAAAATCGGATCACGATTACTATTTTATGTGGCAGTTTATATGGGGATCTGGAACTGTTAAGCGTTTAACCTATGAAAGATTAACGAGAGGTACGCAGGTGGGTTAATGGCAAACTTATTTTTGCAACCCAGTCTAATGTATAACCTCTAAGCTAGCGTATACTTAATGGGAAGTTATGGGTTAGGAGTTTTAAGGGGTGTTTCCCTCCGGGCCCGAAGTTTTCAGGGTCCCGGATTTTTCGGCAAATTAGTTGAAAGATTAAAATATTGTGCTAAGTTGATAAATTTCATAAAGAAAATTATTAAATAAATTTTTTATGGTGGTGGGGGGCTCGGCACCGGTGTTTTTCCCCGGGCCCGGATTTTCTCTTGATGGCCCTGTCTATAGCTGATGATACTACTCACTCTTGCCTTCCCTATCGCAACTCTTAATTGAAATGACGTTATGTAGTATTTACACTTTTTGTTAATTGCATTTGATTTAGTTTCACTATCTAATAATTTGAAAAACTAAAGCATGAATTTTTTAATTGAATTTTTTTTTCTTATTTCTATTTTAGATTTTTTAATAGTGAATGAATTTGAAAGCAAGCTCTTAGTATCTGTCTATAACCACACATACTCTGTACATATACCCGTCTATTACTTTGAAAAGACACTAGGATATTTAATTTCTCGCAAAAAAAAGTTATCCAGTAGTTGTTTGAATAAAAAGAATACACATCTTCACTGCTACAATACGAATTCATTTGATGATAATTCAAAATTTAAGTCATTTAATGATTAAAATAATAATTATATAAAACAACTTGCGCGCGCTGTTAAAATGGGCATCAATTGTGATAAAAACGCTGCACTGTAAGAGCAATAACGCGGTCAAAAGGCAGTTAAGGGGAGTTGTTTCAGGAGTTAACGAGCTACATATAAGCAAAACACAGATATCATATTTTTATGACGACGGAATATTGCTAATGGATTTCCAAAGAGGCGTCCTTTTCTGAGTCTGACTGAAAAAATTATATGAGAATAATTACGAAAAGCCGATGAAAGGTAAGCAAATCTTTAGAATTTTTAGTTGTTTGTAATATTATGTATTCACTATAGACTGAAAGCCCACAACACTTATAAAACAAGATGAAATAGTAGTTTTCTTCGAAATTCAAAAAAAAAAAAAAATAACCACAATATCGTTCATTAAATTATGTTTTCCTTTGATTCTCATTCTCTTTCCCGAATTCTAGTTCACAGAACTCATCAAAAACTAACCACAAACTTATAAAAGCTGAGAAGAAAATTGTCTAAAATGGGTCGCTGGCGACTGCCAATTGGGACCCCACCAGCAACCATGACGTACAACAAATGGATGCTGCGGTTAACAGGTGAGCTATATGCTTATGTCGTCATACTTACATATTTATTTTTATAAACTTTTACATACTCATGCATACATATGCGTATGATAGAATACAATTTTCTACCATTTGATCTATAAATAGCAGCCATCATATGTCATTGTTGATAATGCCAAGCGTCATGCGGAAAAAAGCGAAAGAAAATGTGAATTTATGTAAATTTAATATTTTAACAGTTTTATGTACTTAGCTAGCGAATTTTCAGTGGCAACGAGATGTCACATACGATTTGTGTATGTAAATTTATTTTGTTCATAAAAATCTATAAATATTAAAAAGTATGTACATACTTATGTATATTTATAGCAGCAGTGAGTTCCACTATTTTGATAAAGGAAACGAAACATAGATGCATTTAACACTAGAACGACTAAAACAGCAATGCGAGTACATTGTATATAATGACTAATGACTAAACACTCTTTTGAAATTTTCTCTAATGACAACTGAACTAAATTCGATGCTTTAATAAATTTCAAAAAAGTCTTTCTAGTGTTAAAAAAGTACTTATTAAACACATTCCTGTTTTGAAAATTACGCCGCATACCTACATATTTCTATTTACGTTGTATAGCATTTTCCAATTTTTTTTTACTCAAATCATTCTTATACAGGGTTACCGGGAAAGTCGTCCTAAATACTTAAGGACATTATTATTCAAAGTGCATATTTGTGAAGCATAAAATAAACGGAAAATATTTTTTTTACTTTTTGTTCATTCTGCTTCTTCTTATTATTTGGCGCTGTAACCGTCTACGCAATTTTTGGCCGAGTTCAACAAAGCACGCCAGCTGTGCCACGCCAATTGGAAATTCCAAGTGAAGCCAAGTCCTTCTCCGCCTGGTCTTTCCATCGCAGAGGAGGCCTCCCTCTTCCCTGATCCCACCAGCGGGTTTCGAGTCAAATACTTTCAGGGCTGGAGTTTCTGTGTCCATTCAAACGACATGTCGTTGTAAAGCTCAACATCGTTCCATCGGTTTCGGTACTCGCCAACGCGTAAAGGCCCGTACATCTTCCGTAGATTCTTTCTCTCGAATACTTCAAAGCTCCTTAGGCATTCATAAAAAGTTAAGTCCATAAAATCTTCTGGAAAACGTCCAAAAAACCTTGGAACTCTTCGATGGAGAACGAATAAAGCACGGAAGGTCGCGAAATATTTTGAAAGCTCCGAAATAAATTCTAAATCTATGAGAATCTTGAAAAGTTTCGAAAAAACCAAAAAAAAAACACGAATCATTCCAGGTTTTAATTTAAATGTACCATTGAAAAATCGCGAAGAACCACGAATAAAATACAAGTTACGAAAAGTCCCGAAAAATCCCGAAATTAATTCCAAAAAATATGCCGAAAAAATTCAAATTCAAAGCAACCAAATAATAAAGAATCAAACTGGAAAACTTACGAAAAATCCTGAGAAATCACAAAAGTATTTCCAATAAAATACCGAGAAAAATTCAAAAATTAAATAATAATTATGAATCATGCCAGGCTTGGATTTAAACGTACCGTTAAAATTGAAAATTTCTGAAAAATCTGTAAGAAACACAAATAAAAATAAGTCTCGAAAAGCCGAAAAATCATGCATTTTTTGAATTTGAGAGAGAGGAGGTTCCGAGTAACATACAAAAAGTCACGGATAATGCCGAAAAGATCCTAAATATATCATATAATATATAAATATATAAATATATATAAAATCTAAAAAGGTTCGAAACAAACGAATAATCACAAATAATTATATGTACAGATTTAAATAGGCGGCCGCTGTGGTGTAGTGGTTAGCAGGGCGCACTACCATTCCGCAAGGCCTGGGTTCAAGCCTAGCTTCCGATCAACATAAAAAAATTAAAAACTAAAGTTTTTCAAATAGATGTCGCCCCTCGGCAGGCAATGGCAAACCTACGAGTACATTTCTGCCATGAAAAAGCTTCTCATGAAAATACAATCGCCGTTCGGAGTCGGCGTTAAACTGTAGGTCCCTCTCCTTTATGTGACAACATCTAGGCGCACGCCACAAATTGGAGGAGAAGCTCGGCCAAACACTAATGCATAGTATAAGCGCCAATATATTATTATTATTATTTAAACTGAAAAATTCCGAATAATCCCTAACTAGCAGGAATAAAACACGGATAGTAACGAAGAGTCCCAAAAGAATCCCTGAAAAGATTTTGCGAGATCTTGAAAAGTTTAAAAAAAAAAACACAGAAAACAAGAATAATTTTGGATTAAGATTTAATTGTAGGGTTAAACCTGAAAATTTATGAAATGTTCCGAAAATGCTCGAAAAAAGTTCTTTGGATCAAAATGTTTCCCTTTATTTTTGCCTTATACCGGATTTCCATTCGACGTTAAATGTCAAAAATTTGAATGAATGACAAAGTTGAACATTAAGTAATATCATGTCATGACATTCAAATTAATATAATAGTTTGTTTCCACAGAGCATTTTTTGTTTCATCAAGCGAAAGATAGAATTGAAAAAAAAGTTTTCCTAATTTTTGGGTTGCATTTTTATAAAATAAAAAGAAATGCATACAGAAGGATTTTCCTTTTTTAAATTTAAGAAAAATCTAAATAAAACAGAATTTAATTCAACCAAATCGTATACAAACTTAGATTTAATTAATGATTTTTTCCAGGTGCAAAATTAGTTTTCGAATTTTTCGAGTTCCATAGAATTATTTTCAATAATTAACATTTACATATGTGCGAGTATACAGCACATTTCTCAACGCATTTCCAAATTTAGTTCAAACGCATTCATACAAAAATACATTTTTATGTCTAATCGATATGCCGATATGCCCCGTTTTCAAAATTTCAAGGAAACCACTATACATGGCACATTTAGAAAAATTTAATTGCTTTTTACGGAAAATTTCTATTTTTATATAAGTTTTTAAACACAAAGTAATCAAGAAAGAACAACCAATAATCCAATATGTTCAATGGCAAGCAATAAAAATATTAACAACTCAATTCAGCGCCACTGAAAATTCAAAGCATTGATCTTTAAATACAAATATGAGTTTTATAGTTTCGTTTCGCTGATATGTATTAATATACGAACATTTTATTTCGAGATATTTTTATATGCACATATAGGACATGTGTACTATATGTATATGAGTAAGTAAAAGCGTCTATATGTTATTGGGAATCGACGTGTGCGAGACGTACATATATTCCTTTGCTTGTTCCTTTTGTTGCAAATTTTATTTGTTTATTTACTTGGTCGCGTGTGCCATTATGCATACATATGTATGAACATTGTACATATAAAGTCCATGTGCAAAGTTTTAGCACACTCGGGCGTGAAATGACTACTACTTAATGGGCTAATAATCCCGACGGCAATACTACTCTCGACAGGCACACAATATTCTCCTGCCCACTCTAAGCGTTCACACGTGATTTTAAGAAATGAGAGTAGTTGACTTTGTATTAGCCTCGACCACACGGCACACGTTGTTTGCATGTTTCAGTGAGTGAGCTGGTAAAACAATGCCATAATGGTGGCTGTTGTGGCTATTTATGGTAGCCACATTGTGGGTGGACGGTTAGCCGATTTCAATGCAAAGGTTATGAAGGCTATAAGAGCGCTGCTTGAATTACATTGTTATGATAATAGCTTGATATTGAAAGCGCTCTTTATTTGCAAACAATGAACCTTAATGTGTTTGTGTTCAAACCCATGTGAAATACGAGGTCACAATAATTAGCCTAAATAGAGGGTTGGTGTGGTTGAAATAGTGGAGCCTCACTTAGGCTGTCTGCTGTTGCGAAAATATTGCAGGCAGACCTATGTATTTTGATTTCTTTCAGAGCAGCTAGTGGTCAGCACTTGCTAAGTTTATATCTATTAGGCTAGATTAGCTTACGTTGGTTGCCACTGCGCACAGTCCGTCAAAGAAGCACACTTATGCCTATTCGGCCCATTGTGATGCCACTTTAGCGGGCCTTTGTTCCGTTCAATTAGTTTCCCTTTTCAGAACCACGATGTTTTATTAACAACGCTTTGAAGATCGCAGATGTCCATAGAGTCAAGATCAACTAAACACTGAAAGAAATATTTCTTAAAAACAGTAAATCGTGTTTTTGCGAGAGCGGGGCAGTGCTATAGATAGCGCTGCACACCCTCCACCTCTTCCAGTCTGAACACATCGAAAACGACGAGCTACGGACCACAGCTGTCAAATTTTTTTTCCACGTATTCTTATGTTGATAATTATTTTGGTGATGAGACGGCAGCACCGCGACTAGCCGGAAATGTAGCTGTGGTCAGATTAGATCTATTTCTATTTTTCGAGCGACAGATAAGGTTCTTCCTCTTCTTTTATGTCAAATTCATACCAATTCATTATGTCGCTGCTGCGTTCTAAAAAACCAAGGCGCTTTCGACAAAGCGATTAGATAATGTAGACAAAACCTTTATTTCGTGTCGTGTGGTGATGACGCTTTCGATGTGTTTAGACCTTTCCTCGTACCTGCAGCTAAGACAAAAATCGTTAGCGGGGTAACCCATTCGCTTACCATGCGCTCCCATTAAGCAGAGCCCGGTAAAAATGCCGACCACTGCGCTGATAATGCGGCGATCAATTAGTATACGAGTTTCAGATCTTTTCTAATTGATAATTCAATGAGAACTGGTTTTAGTCGGTATTTGTAAGAAGGCAGGTTCCCCCTTGCGAGCTCGTCTGCCGCAGTCTCTAGATTTTTCACTGTGTCTGGGCACCCATACCACGTTAATGATAAATTTCACAGCTTGCTCGTTTAGAGTCTTCCTATATTTGACAGTTACTTTCGAAGAAATGTTGCTGTAAAAATGGCGGCAGACTATAGATCTAAATCGGAGCTGTTTATCCAGTCGCCTCTGGCTGGAATTCAAATAGATAACCTATTTGCAAAGAAGAATATTGGGCTGGTGTAATTCAGCCCATGTAAAGTGGCTGGAATGCTTCCCAGAATTTTCGAGTGATCGAACCTTAGGTCTCTCCATGTGTAAGCTACATTCAGTCTAATTGAGCCGCTACTATTTCTCGAAAGTTTTGATAACAAAGGAAGTTAAGAAGATTTGGATTAGATATTTCCTCGCCTTCCGGATTTTGGGATGAAGCAAAACAAATTTTGAGAAATGATAATAATTCTTTCTGTTAAAATAGCTACTGATGTGTGGTTAACTCTGGCACTCCTTTTTGGAAGCGAATCAAACACTTCTTCAGAATTTCCCGATAAATGAACAACAACAAACAACTTCAGCTGGTTCTCCACAGGCTTTAAAGAAGCCGAACTTAAGAAATTACTGACTCATACTGGCTGTATCCTTAATACCCTTCTTCGTTTCCTTTAATACCAAGCGGGACAAAGGGCGTCTACTACGCCCGAGCGCCAAGTAGTTCTTTTCTGGCAATCGCTTTGAGCTCCTTTCATCTTTGCCCGAATTGCTTCGCCACTCGATCGCCTAGTAGGGGACTCCATTCCAAGGCCTTCTTTTCAATATTGCCGTTTCTTTATGCAAGATGTGGCCTTTCCATTTCCATTAAGGAGCAACTCCCATTTCACATTGTTAAAAAGTAAAAAGCAAAAATAATCGGACTTTCTTGCTCAAAGCAGTAAAAGTTGATGAGGAAATCATGTCCGGTCCATTAGCGGTCGACAATTTCTTCATTACGTTTTCTGTTTTCAAAAACTAAAAAGTAACTTTTCTTTACGGAGTTTGATCCCAAGCGATCCTTAACGTTAAGAACAAAGAACACTTTTCAACTGATTAAGCGTCTAAAACAAAGGGCCTTATGCATAAAAAAGGAGTCTAAGCCAGAGGTCGGAAGCCCTAAAATGTTTCTATCACAAGATATGACCGATGAAATGAGCCCAATGAGTTATCCGGAAAACTCATAAAGCACTTAACCTCATTTTTCATGCATTTTGTAGTCTTGAATTGTCTTGCGATCAACAGCCAGCCAAGTTTTTGTTTTGAATGTTGTTTTTTTCAGAGAAGCAAAATAAACATTAAATACCAAGATTTTTATTTTAAGATCATTGCGTTTATTTTTTTCGGTCAAATCTTATCGTAATTTTGTGATTTTTATTTTTTCAATCAAAATAATCGTTATTTCATATTTTTATCTTTTTCGATCATTTAAACCGTTATAATGGAGACTGCTTTTTATTATCTAAAAATTTAATTTAAAATTAAAACAAAAAAATTAAAATTCAAATAAAATCATAAAATAACGGTTAATTTGATCGAAAAATAGTAATCCAATTTTAACGGTGCAGTTATGATTTTTTTATAAAGATCATAACCGTTAGGGCCCCTCCTTTTTTATTTTAGGTATTTGTTAAATCTGCATAGAATAAGTAATCAAATAAAAATTCGTTTTGGTTTTGATTAATAACCGATCTTAATCACTTATTATTTTATGTTCTTTTTTTTTTGGTTTTCTTATGTTCAACCACTCATCCCTTCCGACAACACCGACCACGACAAAATTAATCCTGATTTTTTCAAATCTGAAATTTCAACAATGCCAATTCAGTTATACTGTTTTGTATCAAATATGCAGTGGCGGATAATTGCTTTCCATGTAAGTGCAAAAGTAGTGAATTGAAATACAAAATTTTTCGTTACAAATAAGAGGCCAACAGCCGCCAGCAAACTGTAATTAAAAACAAAACACAAAATTAACAAATTTAATTGTTTCATTTTTATTTTTGTACTAACCAATTTGAAATTTGTGAAAAGTCCTTTAAAGCGCTAGTTGATTTTTTAGTTGAATTCTAAATTATTTAGTTACTAATTTATTAAACACGTAGAGAAATGTGTGTATACACTTGTTCAAAAAAAAAAGTAAACCAACAAATATTTATGATACTAATTGGGAGTTTAATAACGGAGCAAAATTTTCTTTAGAAATTTATGTATTTACATATATGCCTATCATAAGTTCTGATCATCTGTTAGTGTCTGCAATAAATTTCAAATGCACATTTCTTTCCGGGTTTGTCTGTTCTACCTTATATTTGTTTTGTTCTCGTTTATTACTAATTGAAAAAAAAAGATAAAAATGAAATATAAAAGTAATCGTAAAGCTCTTCGTTAATTTATGCGTTGGTTTGTTGGCTCGATAAATCGTTGATTGGTTCACATTGACTCGTTGATTGCATTGCGTATACACGTCTGTCTTGTAAATGTTCCACTGATTATTATAACTACATATTTAGTAAATTTTCGGTCCTGCTTACAAACTTATACACATACCTATGTGTATATGTAAGTGATAATCCAAGCGGTAATGCAATCTTACAGCACCAATATTCGTTAGTGAAAATAAGTTCGTCAACTCAACTACTCGTTACTGTAACTCGTCTATTTTTCATAATGAAATCTTGTATACTTACGTATTTGTTATTTTCACTACCGTATACTAGGGGAGTTGTTACATTTTGTTTGAATTCGTAACATCTAATGTTACGAGTACTGGATGTATCTGTTTATATGAGGTTAAGGTTGATCTTTGCAGGTAAGGGACGACTAAGAGCGCCAAATTACCTTATATTAACGACTTACATTGATTTCAACTGTCATCTTTACTAGGGAGTTCATTCGAAAATCATAATTTTTTTAAAGTTCTTAAATATAAAATTTTCTTTCTATTTATTTTTGAGCCATTTGTCCAATTCATAGTATCATACCGCATAATACTAAGTAGTTACTACATTCATAGTAATTTTCTAACTTAAGTATTTTTATCAGTAAAAACTTCAAGCTTTAAAAATAATTATAGTATCTAATTGAATTTAATAATTTTCTCTTCTTTCCAACAAACGTGTAACAAAAACCAAAACAAACACAAAAAAATATTTGTCTTTCTTCTTCTTCTTCTTTTTTTTACTCTTTACAGCGGCATTTGGAGTTCTCATTTTCATTTGGATTCCACAAGTGTCAGCTGAATGTCAAAGTATGAATTCATGCCTAAAGCAAATGTCACTTTTCCTTTTTACCACTTGCCAAACAAAACAAAATTTTTTTTTTTTTCAAAAAAAAATTGCTACTCTTTTTTTCTAATGCGTCGATTACAAAAATAACTAAATTAAAATAAATTATTGTTTCATTTTTCTTACAAATTACGCATTGAAAACAATTTAATATAAAAAACTAAAAAAATTTAACGCAAGAAATAATAAATGTTTAAAGCTTTTCGTGTTTAATTATGACTATTATATGAAATATTTCTATATATTTTGAAATCGGGATTTTAAGTTCATTTTCCTTTAAAAAAAACACTCACACACATGCCTACATAGTCGTGAACAACAACTTTAATATTCGCTTCAATAAAAATTAATTTTTTAGCTTTTCGAGTATGTACTGTGTGCTAAATGGTATAGGTTTCAAATCGTAATATTTACATGCTTTTAAAAAACTATAGTTTTTTTTTAATTTTTAGACAAATGCTTACCGGGACGTTTATATGGCGCCCCTTTTCAAAAGAAGAAAAAATCTCATTAGCTATTTAAAAATTTGGACACAATTTTTCCGCTAAAAAGCATAGAAAAACTTCATTTATTTTTTAATGAAACAGCGGCTCTGTTAGAATTTCTTCAGGTGTATTTTGCTAGTTATAGGAAAGCCCTGCCTTTGTTAGAATTTTATCAAAATAAGTAAAAAAATGTTTAGCTTATTAAAACTTTAGTTAAGTCCATTATGTTGGAGAGATCATTAGAGATGTTTATTTCGTAACAAAAAATGCTTTTAAATATATCGTGTAAATTGAGGGAATGGCATACCAAATAAATAATTTATGTTTAAAACATTAGGAGACAATCACGATAAATCTGTAACATAAAATTCGTGAGGCACTTACATTAACGAACTTTCGAAAAATTATTACAAAAAGAAAACTCTGCAAACATTTATTTGGAATTTAAAATTGATGAAATAATTGGAAGGTAGTCAAATTTCTTCTTCTGTCTTTTGAATATATGAAGTAAAGTTCTAACTTTTTAATAACTTGAAGTTCGTCGAAACATGTACTACTAATTTTGGCAACTCATTAAAGTTTTGGAGATATTCAATGTTCACTAGATTTCTTCCAGTTAAAGCGAATATACATTCCGTCAACTTTCGCATACTAATTATATTTTTTATGAGCGAAAAATCTTTGACATTTTTATAAAACTCAAATATTAATATTTAGCTACATCTGCTTTTCTTAAAAAGTTCAAGCAGTGTCTTTGTTTCTTGTCTTCAATGCTTCCACACGCTTTCCCTTACATACATAAATAAACACTGAATTTTTATAATAATTTTCCTAAGTTATATATATTTCTTAAACAAAATATAACACTTTATCTCAATTGTATTCCCAAATCTTTTATCTAAATAAATTATTTGTGTTTATTAATTTTACTGTTTGCAAGCAATTTTTTCCTTCGCTATGACTAAATGTGTATCTATAAACACAAGAGTTAAAATATTAAAAGATATGCATACATATATATATATATATATATATATATATATAGGGATTTTGATTTTACGTACCTGTATGATTTTAAAGAGTCAAAAAATTTCTGACACCAATACAATACATATATAGTACGTTATTTATGCCTGTTGAATGCACTATAATTACATTAAAGATTTATTCAACTTTTTTTTTTTAATTCTGAAGCATTAAAACTTCTATAACTAGATGGCAGATATTTAAATTAGAATTCGTAGTTAATATAAACAAAGACTTTGCAATTAAATAGATACTATTTTGCTAATAGAAAATACTGGCTGATTGATGGAGAAGTAGCGAAATAGTAGTAATGACATTCCATTACTTTGTCTTAAGCGAATGCTTATTTGATCTGCACAAATGAGCCTGGATTTCAGATTTTCTCAATATAGCTCAAAGTTATCTTGCACTTTCGTATGGCAGTTATAAATAGTCACAGTGCATTTTCTTTAAGAACAACATCGCGCCTGCACCCAAAAAAAAGTTAGCTAAATATAATTCTCTCAACACATGAATTGGTAACTATAACCAAATAATGTAACTATAGCCAAATCATGTGTTTAGAGAAACATATTTAATTAACTTAACTAAAATCTTTTCTCAGTGTAACCTAAACGCGAATCTGAAGTCCGTTTTCTCTATCACGTGATGATTTTTTCCTCACATTAAAAAATGTGACTGTCACATAATATCCGCCAAGTTGTTTGTGTTTACTAAAAAATCCTGACGTGATAGAGCAAAACGGACTTCAGATTCGTGTTCAGCGCATCAAAATACATGAGAAAAGGATAGTAATCAAGTACTTTAAAAAATTAAAAAATTAATTAACTTTTTTTAATTACATGATGAATATAATTATTTGGTTATTTTTGATTATTTAAAATTTTTTTTTTTTAAAGAATTATATAACTTTTTTATTATTTTTAATTAAAATAGTGCGTTATTTCTTAATTTTTATTTTTGTTTATTTTTTTCAAGGACGGAAAATAATGATTATTTTTAAAACTTTAACCAAAAAAATTCAACATGTTGTAAGCGTCGTAAAACAATTTTAACTATATTCACATATTGGTTTTCGTATGTCCTACTGTAATCTAAAATGATTTTTATTTTTCTCACCAATAAAAATGTAAAATAATTATTAATATTTATTTTTCGCTCAAAAGAAGTAATTATTGCTTGATCTTTATTATTTCGCTCAAAAGATAATAAATATAATTGAATTTTATTTTTTCACTTAAGAACGTATCCTTTTCAGAGGTACCGACAACATAATAACAGGAAAAAATCATAAAATTTTCAGATCAAATTTAAGTTTTATAAATAATCATTATTTCTAAGTTAAAAAATAAAACACAATAATAATTGTTATATCTGAGCGAAGAAAAAATCATAAAATACTCATTATTTGTGATCGAAAAAATAAAAATAAAATAATAATAATTTTTGTTGAACGAAAAAATAAAACTCCATAATAACTCTATACGGCAAAATCAACTTTATTTCTGAGTATTGGGCCAAACCAACTTTTTATAAGAGATTTAGTCATAAGTAAAAAAGTAATTTCTCCGTTTTTTCGAAGTTAGCCTCCGAAATCGAGATATGGGCCTTGGAAGTTCGAAATGTGACTTTGGTAAAAACTTATTTTTAATTATTGTATGTAAATAAATAAAAAGTAAAAATATGGGCATGGCCCGTCTTTTCCTCTTGTTTACATCGTATATAAATTTTTTTATGCAAACTTATACTACAGATGCTATAAGGAGTCAAAGGTTAGATATTCGAAAAATTATAAACCTTATATTTAAAAAAATTTTGACCCGATTCTTAATAAATTGGTATCGTTGTAGAATGATTACTTTTTAAGCGAAATAAATAAAAATCATAAAAGAATTTTACTAGCGTTGCTCCACAGAACTTTTTTAGCAAAAGCATTTAGTACTGGGAGGGTGCAGCCTAAAGAAGTTCAAACTTTAAACTTCTAAATACCATCAAAATGAATACTTTGAGAATTGTTACAGGCATTAATTCTAACAGAACACTTCAGATTTAGAAATCATGTGAATACATACAAGAAAGCTTTAAATATGCTCGAATACGAGTTATGTCTGTCGTTTTTCGTGATTGCAATACCGTCTCCATACTACTTATGCAGGAGAGGGTCTGTGTACCTTCAGTTTGGCCGCACATTAACTTACTAATCCCATCTCTCAACTATTAACTGTTATCTATATATATTAAGCGATATTTTCGGTTAAAAAATTTGCTAGGTTTTGTATGTAGATTGGTATGTCGCTAATTTTCTGGAAGAATGTCATATACCGATTTGATTAAATTTGTACTTTTAAACAACCTTTATCTAACCAAATTAGAAAATCTACTAAAAGCTTAATTATCGCACTATTTTCTTATTTAAGTAATTATTATGTATTTTTTGATGGTGGACCATATATGTAATACTTCTATATTGCCAGTGCCGTATGCTCACAATGTGTTTTTATTCCGAAATCAAAGAGAGACAACATATTACGATTTTTGCGTCAGTTGTAGAATACGTGTGTACTTTTA